>OX439142.1:59864035-60023864 GCA_949318255.1 Pollenia labialis
ATCCAATTTTTAGTAGTGATCACAGATTTTCGTTATTTTGGCTCTAGCTCTTCTAGTTTTCCAGAAAATCGCATTTAAAGTTTTTCATATAAAAATCCTAAGAAAATCCAATTTTTAGTAGTGATCACAGATTTTCGTTATTTTGGCTCTAGCTCTTCTAGTTTTCCAGAAAAATGCATTTAAAGTTTTTCATATAAAAATCCTAAGAAAATCCAATTTTTAGTAGTGATCACAGATTTTCGTTATTTTGGCTCTAGCTCTTCTAGTTTTCCAGAAAATCGCATTTAAAGTTTTTCATATAAAAATCCAAAGAAAATCCAATTTTAAGTAGTGATCACAGATTTTCGTTATTTTGGCTCTAGCTCTTCTAGTTTTCCAGAAAAATGCATTTAAAGTTTTTCATATAAAAATCCTAAGAAAATCCAATTTTTAGTAGTGATCACAGATTTTCTTTGTTTTGGCTCTAGCTCTTCTAGTTTTCCAGAAAATCGCATTTAAAGTTTTTCATATAAAAATCCTAAGAAAATCCAATTTTTAGTAGTGATCACAGATTTTCTTTATTTTGGCTCTAGCTCTTCTAATTTTCCAGAAAATCGCATTTAAAGTTTTTCATATAAAAATCCTACGAAAATCCAATTTTTAGTAGTGATCACAGATTTTCGTTATTTTGACTCTAGCTCTTCTAGTTTTCCAGAAAATCGCATTTAAAGTTTTTCATATAAAAATCCTAAGAAAATCCAATTTTTAGTAGTGATCACAGATTTTCGTTATTTTGGCTCTAGCTCTTCTAGTTTTCTAGAAAAACGCATTTAAAGTTTTTCATATAAAAATCATAAGAAAATCCAATTTTTAGTAGTGATCACAGATTTTCGTTATTTTGACTCTAGCTCTTCTAGTTTTCCAGAAAATCGCATTTAAAGTTTTTCATATAAAAATCATAAGAAAATCCAATTTTTAGTAGTGATCACATATTTTTGTTATTTTGGCTCTAGCTCTTCTAGTTTTCCAGAAAAATGCATTTTAAGTTTTTCATATAAAAATCCTAAGAAAACCCAATTTTTAGTAGTGATCACATATTTTTGTTATTTTGGCTCTAGCTCTTCTAGTGTTCCAGAAAAATGCATTTTAAGTTTTTCATATAAAAATCCTAAGAAAATCCAATTTTTAGTAGTGATCACAGATTTTCGTTATTTTGGCTCTAGCTCTTCTAGTTTTCCAGAAAATCGCATTTAAAGTTTTTCATATAAAAATCCTAAGAAAACCCAATTTTTAGTAGTGATCACATATTTTTGTTATTTTGGCTCTAGCTCTTCTAGTTTTCCAGAAAATCGCATTTAAAGTTTTTCATATAAAAATCCTAAGAAAACCCAATTTTTAGTAGTGATCACATATTTTTGTTATTTTGGCTCTAGCTCTTCTAGTTTTCCAGAAAAATGCATTTTAAGTTTTTCATATAAAAATCCTAAGAAAACCCAATTTTTAGTAGTGATCACATATTTTTGTTATTTTGGCTCTAGCTCTTCTAGTTTTCCAGAAAAATGCATTTTAAGTTTTTCATATAAAAATCCTAAGAAAATCCAATTTTTAGTAGTGATCACAGATTTTCGTTATTTTGGCTCTAGCTCTTCTAGTTTTCTAGAAAAACGCATTTAAAGTTTTTCATATAAAAATCATAAGAAAATCCAATTTTTAGTAGTGATCACAGATTTTCGTTATTTTGACTCTAGCTCTTCTAGTTTTCCAGAAAATCGCATTTAAAGTTTTTCATATAAAAATCATAAGAAAATCCAATTTTTAGTAGTGATCACATATTTTTGTTATTTTGGCTCTAGCTCTTCTAGTTTTCCAGAAAAATGCATTTTAAGTTTTTCATATAAAAATCCTAAGAAAACCCAATTTTTAGTAGTGATCACATATTTTTGTTATTTTGGCTCTAGCTCTTCTAGTTTTCCAGAAAAATGCATTTTAAGTTTTTCATATAAAAATCCTAAGAAAATCCAATTTTTAGTAGTGATCACAGATTTTCGTTATTTTGGCTCTAGCTCTTCTAGTTTTCCAGAAAATCGCATTTAAAGTTTTTCATATAAAAATCCTAAGAAAACCCAATTTTTAGTAGTGATCACATATTTTTGTTATTTTGGCTCTAGCTCTTCTAGTTTTCCAGAAAATCGCATTTAAAGTTTTTCATATAAAAATCCTAAGAAAACCCAATTTTTAGTAGTGATCACATATTTTTGTTATTTTGGCTCTAGCTCTTCTAGTTTTCCAGAAAAATGCATTTTAAGTTTTTCATATAAAAATCCTAAGAAAATCCAATTTTTAGTAGTGATCACATATTTTCGTTATTTTGGCTCTAGCTCTTCTAGTTTTCCAGAAAATCGCATTTAAAGTTTTTCATATAAAAATCCTAAGAAAATCCAATTTTTAGTAGTGATCACAGATTTTCGTTATTTTGGCTCTAGCTCTTCTAGTTTTCCAGAAAATCGCATTTAAAGTTTTTCATATAAAAATCCTAAGAAAATCCAATTTTTAGTAGTGATCACAGATTTTCGTTATTTTGGCTCTAGCTCTTCTAGTTTTCCAGAAAATCGCATTTAAAGTTTTTCATATAAAAATCCTAAGAAAATCCAATTTTTAGTAGTGATCACATATTTTTGTTATTTTGGCTCTAGCTCTTCTAGTTTTCCAGAAAATCGCATTTAAAGTTTTTCATATAAAAATCCTAAAAAAATCCAATTTTTAGTAGTGATCACAGATTTTTGTTATTTTGGCTCTAGCTCTTCTAGTTTTCCAGAAAATCGCTTTTTAAGTTTTTCATATAAAAATCCTAAGAAAATCCAATTTTTAGTAGTGATCACAGATTTTCGTTATTTTGGCTCTAGCTCTTCTAGTTTTCCAGAAAATCGCATTTAAAGTTTTTCATATAAAAATCCTAAGAAAATCCAATTTTTAGTAGTGATCACAGAATTTCGTTATTTTGGCTCTAGCTCTTCTAGTTTTCCAGAAAATCGATTTTAAAGTTTTTCATATAAAAATCCTAAGAAAATCCAATTTTTAGTAGTGATCACAGATTTTCGTTATTTTGGCTCTAGCTCTTCTAGTTTTCCAGAAAATCGCATTTAAAGTTTTTCATATAAAAATCCTAAGAAAATCCAATTTTTAGTAGTGATCACAGATTTTCGTTATTTTGGCTCTAGCTCTTCTAGTTTTCCAGAAAATCGCATTTAAAGTTTTTCATATAAAAGTCCTAAGAAAACCCAATTCTTAGTAGTGATCACAGATTTTCGTTATTTTGGCTCTAGCTCTTCTAGTTTTCCAGAAAATCGCATTTAAAGTTTTTCATATAAAAATCCTAAGAAAATCCAATTTTTAGTAGTGATCACAGAATTTCGTTATTTTGGCTCTAGCTCTTCTAGTTTTCCAGAAAATCGATTTTAAAGTTTTTCATATAAAAATCCTAAGAAAATCCAATTTTTAGTAGTGATCACAGATTTTCGTTATTTTGGCTCTAGCTCTTCTAGTTTTCCAGAAAATCGCATTTAAAGTTTTTCATATAAAAATCCTAAGAAAATCCAATTTTTAGTAGTGATCACAGATTTTCGTTATTTTGGCTCTAGCTCTTCTAGTTTTCCAGAAAATCGCATTTAAAGTTTTTCATATAAAAGTCCTAAGAAAACCCAATTCTTAGTAGTGATCACAGATTTTCGTTATTTTGGCTCTAGCTCTTCTAGTTTTCCAGAAAATCGCATTTAAAGTTTTTCATATAAAAATCCTAAGAAAATCCAATTTTTAGTAGTGATCACAGATTTTCGTTAATTTGGCTCTAGCTCTTCTAGTTTTCCAGAAAATCGCATTTAAAGTTTTTCATATAAAAATCATAAGAAAATCCAATTTTTAGTAGTGATCACAGATTTTCGTTATTTTGGCTCTAGCTCTTCTAGTTTTCCAAAAAAATGCATTTTAAGTTTTCATATAAAAATCCTAAGAAAACCCAATTTTTAGTAGTGATCACATATTTTTGTTATTTTGGCTCTAGCTCTTCTAGTTTTCCAGAAAAATGCATTTTAAGTTTTCATATAAAAATCCTAAGAAAATCCCATTTTTAGTAGTGATCACAGATTTTCGTTATTTTGGCTCTAGCTCTTCTAGTTTTCCAGAAAATCGCATTTAATGTTTTTCATATAAAAATCCTAAGAAAATCCCATTTTTAGTAGTGATCACAGATATTCGTTATTTTGGCTCTAGCTCTTCTAGTTTTCCAGAAAATCGCATTCAATGTTTTTCATATAAAAATCCTAAGAAAACCCAATTTTTAGTAGTGATCACATATTTTTGTTATTTTGGCTCTAGCTCTTCTAGTTTTCCAGAAAATCGCATTTAAAGTTTTTCATATAAAAATCCTAAGAAAATCCAATTTTTAGTAGTGATCACAGATTTTCGTTATTTTGGCTCTAGCTCTTCTAGTTTTCCAGAAAATCGTATTTAAAGTTTTTCATATAAAAATCCTAAGAAAATCCAATTTTTAGTAGTGATCACAGATTTTCGTTATTTTGGCTCTAGCTCTTCTTGTTTTCCAGAAAATCGCATTTAAAGTTTTTCATATAAAAATCCTAAGAAAATCCAATTTTTAGTAGTGATCACAGATTTTCGTTATTTTGGCTCTAGCTCTTCTAGTTTTCCAGAAAATCGCATTCAAAGTTTTTCATATAAAAATCCTAAGAAAATCCAATTTTTAGTAGTGATCACAGATTTTCGTTATTTTGGCTCTAGCTCTTCTAGTTTTCCAGAAAATCGCATTTAAAGTTTTTCATATAAAAATCCTAAGAAAATCCAATTTTTAGTAGTGATCACAGATTTTCGTTATTTTGGCTCTAGCTCTTCTAGTTTTCCAGAAAATCGCATTCAAAGTTTTTCATATAAAAATCCTAAGAAAATCCAATTTTAGTAGTGATCACAGATTTTCGTTATTTTGGCTCTAGCTCTTCTAGTTTTCCAGAAAATCGCATTCAAAGTTTTTTCATATAAAAATCCTAAGAAAATCCAATTTTTAGTAGTGATCACAGATTTTCGTTATTTTGGCTCTAGCTCTTCTAGTTTTCCAGAAAATCGCATTCAAAGTTTTTCATATAAAAATCCTAAGAAAATCCAATTTTTAGTAGTGATCACAGATTTTCGTTATTTTGGCTCTAGCTCTTCTAGTTTTCCAGAAAATCGCATTCAAAGTTTTTCATATAAAAATCCTAAGAAAATCCAATTTTTAGTAGTGATCACAGATTTTCGTTATTTTGGCTCTAGCTCTTCTAGTTTTCCAGAAAATCGCATTCAAAGTTTTTCATATAAAAATCCTAAGAAAATCCAATTTTTAGTAGTGATCACAGATTTTCGTTATTTTGGCTCTAGCTCTTCTAGTTTTCCAGAAAATCGCATTCAAAGTTTTTCATATAAAAATCCTAAGAAAATCCAATTTTTAGTAGTGATCACAGATTTTCGTTATTTTGGCTCTAGCTCTTCTAGTTTTCCAGAAAATCGCATTTAAAGTTTTTCATATAAAAATCCTAAGAAAATCCAATTTTTAGTAGTGATCACAGATTTTCGTTATTTTGGCTCTAGCTCTTCTAGTTTTCCAGAAAATCGCATTCAAAGTTTTTCATATAAAAATCCTAAGAAAATCCAATTTTTAGTAGTGATCACAGATTTTCGTTATTTTGGCTCTAGCTCTTCTAGTTTTCCAGAAAATCGCATTTAAAGTTTTTCATATAAAAATCCTAAGAAAATCCAATTTTTAGTAGTGATCACAGATTTTCGTTATTTTGGCTCTAGCTCTTCTAGTTTTCCAGAAAATCGCATTTAAAGTTTTTCATATAAAAATCCTAAGAAAATCCAATTTTAGTAGTGATCACAGATTTTCGTTATTTTGGCTCTAGCTCTTCTAGTTTTCCAGAAAAATGCATTTTAAGTTTTTCATATAAAAATCCTAAGAAAATCCAATTTTTAGTAGTGATCACAGATTTCGTTATTTTGGCTCTAGCTCTTCTAGTTTTCCAGAAAAATGCATTTAAAGTTTTTCATATAAAAATCCTAAGAAAATCCAATTTTTAGTAGTGATCACAGATTTTCGTTATTTTGGCTCTAGCTCTTCTAGTTTTCCAGAAAATCGCATTTAAAGTTTTTCATATAAAAATCCTAAGAAAATCCAATTTTTAGTAGTGATCACAGATTTTCGTTATTTTGGCTCTAGCTCTTCTAGTTTTCCAGAAAATCGCATTTAAAGTTTTTCTTATAAAAATCCTAAGAAAATCCAATTTTTAGTAGTGATCACAGATTTTCGTTATTTTGGCTCTAGCTCTTCTAGTTTTCCAGAAAATCGAATTTAAAGTTTTTCATATAAAAATCCTAAGAAAATCCAATTTTTAGTAGTGATCACAGATTTTCGTTATTTTGGCTCTAGCTCTTCTAGTTTTCCAGAAAATCGCATTTAAAGTTTTTCATATAAAAATCATAAGAAAATCCAATTTTTAGTAGTGATCACAGATTTTCGTTAATTTGGCTCTAGCTCTTCTAGTTTTCCAGAAAATCGCATTTTAAGTTTTTCATATAAAAATCATAAGAAAATCCAATTTTAGTAGTGATCACAGAATTTCGTTATTTTGGCTCTAGCCCTTCTAGTTTTCCAGAAAATCGCATTTAAAGTTTTTCATATAAAAATCCTAAGAAAATCCAATTTGTAGTAGTGATCACAGATTTTCGTTATTTTGGCTCTAGCTCTTCTAGTTTTCCAGAAAATCGCATTTTAAGTTTTTCATATAAAAATCCTAAGAAAATCCAATTTTTAGTAGTGATCACAGATTTTCGTTATTTTGGCTCTAGCTCTTCTAGTTTTCCAGAAAATCGCATTTTAAGTTTTTCATATAAAAATCCTAAGAAAATCCAATTTTTAGTAGTGATCACAGAATTTCGTTATTTTGGCTCTAGCTCTTCTAGTTTTCCAGAAAATCGCATTTTAAGTTTTTCATATAAAAATCCTAAGAAAACCCAATTTTTAGTAGTGATCACAGATTTTTGTTATTTTGGCTCTAGCTCTTCTAGTTTTCCAGAAAATCGCATATTAAGTTTTTCATATAAAAATCCTAAGAAAATCCAATTTTTAGTAGTGATCACAGATTTTCGTTATTTTGGCTCTAGCTCTTCTAGTTTTCCAGAAAATCGCATTTAAAGTTGTTCATATAAAAATCCTAAGAAAACCCAATTTTTAGTAGTGATCACAGATTTTTGTTATTTTGGCTCTAGCTCTTCTAGTTTTCCAGAAAATCGCATTTTAAGTTTTTCATATAAAAATCCTAAGAAAAATCCTAAGAAAACCCAATTTTTAGTAGTGATCACATATTTTTGTTATTTTGGCTCTAGCTCTTCTAGTTTTCCAGAAAATCGCATTTAAAGTTTTTCATATAAAAATCATAAGAAAATCCAATTTTTAGTAGTGATCACATATTTTTGTTATTTTGGCTCTAGCTCTTCTAGTTTTCCAGAAAATCGCATTTAAAGTTTTTCATATAAAAATCATAAGAAAATCCAATTTTTAGTAGTGATCACAGATTTTCGTTATTTTGGCTCTAGCTCTTCTAGTTTTCCAGAAAATCGCATTTAAAGTTTTTCATATAAAAATCCTAAGAAAATCCAATTTTTAGTAGTGATCACAGAATTTCGTTATTTTGGCTCTAGCTCTTCTAGTTTTCCAGAAAATCGCATTTTAAGTTTTTCATATAAAAATCCTAAGAAAATCCAATTTTTAGTAGTGATCACAGATTTTCGTTATTTTGGCTCTAGCTCTTCTAGTTTTCCAGAAAAATCGCATTTTAAGTTTTTCATATAAAAATCCTAAGAAAATCCAATTTTTAGTAGTGATCACAGAATTTCGTTATTTTGGCTCTAGCTCTTCTAGTTTTCCAGAAAATCGCATTTAAAGTTTTTCATATAAAAATCCTAAGAAAATCCAATTTTTAGTAGTGATCACAGAATTTCGTTATTTTGGCTCTAGCTCTTCTAGTTTTCCAGAAAATCGCATTTAAAGTTTTTCATATAAAAATCCTAAGAAAATCCAATTTTTAGTAGTGATCACAGAATTTCGTTATTTTGGCTCTAGCTCTTCTAGTTTTCCAGAAAATCGCATTTAAAGTTTCTCATATAAAAATCCTAAGAAAACCCAATTTTTAGTAGTGATCACAGATTTTTGTTATTTTGGCTCTAGCTCTTCTAGTTTTCCAGAAAATCGCATTTAAAGTTTTTCATATAAAAATCCTAAGAAAACCCAATTTTTAGTAGTGATCACATATTTTTGTTATTTTGGCTCTAGCTCTTCTAGTTTTCCAGAAAATCGCATTTAAAGTTTTTCATATAAAAATCCTAAGAAAACCCAATTTTTAGTAGTGATCACAGATTTTCGTTATTTTGGCTCTAGCTCTTCTAGTTTTCCAGAAAATCGCATTTAAAGTTGTTCATATAAAAATCCTAAGAAAACCCAATTTTTAGTAGTGATCACAGATTTTTGTTATTTTGGCTCTAGCTCTTCTAGTTTTCCAGAAAATCGCATTTTAAGTTTTTCATATAAAAATCCTAAGAAAAATCCTAAGAAAACCCAATTTTTAGTAGTGATCACATATTTTTGTTATTTTGGCTCTAGCTCTTCTAGTTTTCCAGAAAATCGCATTTAAAGTTTTTCATATAAAAATCATAAGAAAATCCAATTTTTAGTAGTGATCACATATTTTTGTTATTTTGGCTCTAGCTCTTCTAGTTTTCCAGAAAATCGCATTTAAAGTTTTTCATATAAAAATCATAAGAAAATCCAATTTTTAGTAGTGATCACAGATTTTCGTTATTTTGGCTCTAGCTCTTCTAGTTTTCCAGAAAATCGCATTTAAAGTTTTTCATATAAAAATCCTAAGAAAATCCAATTTTTAGTAGTGATCACAGAATTTCGTTATTTTGGCTCTAGCTCTTCTAGTTTTCCAGAAAATCGCATTTTAAGTTTTTCATATAAAAATCCTAAGAAAATCCAATTTTTAGTAGTGATCACAGATTTTCGTTATTTTGGCTCTAGCTCTTCTAGTTTTCCAGAAAATCGCATTTTAAGTTTTTCATATAAAAATCCTAAGAAAATCCAATTTTTAGTAGTGATCACAGAATTTCGTTATTTTGGCTCTAGCTCTTCTAGTTTTCCAGAAAATCGCATTTAAAGTTTTTCATATAAAAATCCTAAGAAAATCCAATTTTTAGTAGTGATCACAGAATTTCGTTATTTTGGCTCTAGCTCTTCTAGTTTTCCAGAAAATCGCATTTAAAGTTTTTCATATAAAAATCCTAAGAAAATCCAATTTTTAGTAGTGATCACAGAATTTCGTTATTTTGGCTCTAGCTCTTCTAGTTTTCCAGAAAATCGCATTTAAAGTTTTTCATATAAAAATCCTAAGAAAATCCAATTTTTAGTAGTGATCACAGATTTTCGTTATTTTGGCTCTAGCTCTTCTAGTTTTCCAGAAAATCGCATTTAAAGTTTTTCATATAAAAGTCCTAAGAAAATCCAATTTTTAGTAGTGATCACAGATTTTCGTTAATTTGGCTCTAGCTCTTCTAGTTTTCCAGAAAATCGCATTTAAAGTTTTTCATATAAAAATCATAAGAAAATCCAATTTTTAGTAGTGATCACATATTTTTGTTATTTTGGCTCTAGCTCTTCTAGTTTTCCAGAAAATCGCATTTAAAGTTTTTCATATAAAAATCATAAGAAAATCCAATTTTTAGTAGTGATATCAGATTTTCGTTATTTTGGCTCTAGCTCTACTAGTTTTCCAGAAAAATGCATTTAAAGTTTTTCATATAAAAATCCTAAGAAAATCCAATTTTTAGTAGTGATCACAGATTTTCGTTATTTTGGCTCTAGCTCTTCTAGTTTTCCAGAAAATCGCATTTAAAGTTTTTCATATAAAAATCCTAAGAAAATCCAATTTTTAGTAGTGATCACAGATTTTCGTTATTTTGGCTCTAGCTCTTCTAGTTTTCCAGAAAATCGCATTTAAAGTTTTTCTTATAAAAATCCTAAGAAAATCCAATTTTTAGTAGTGATCACAGATTTTCGTTATTTTGGCTCTAGCTCTTCTAGTTTTCCAGAAAATCGAATTTAAAGTTTTTCATATAAAAATCCTAAGAAAATCCAATTTTTAGTAGTGATCACAGATTTTCGTTATTTTGGCTCTAGCTCTTCTAGTTTTCCAGAAAATCGCATTTAAAGTTTTTCATATAAAAATCATAAGAAAATCCAATTTTTAGTAGTGATCACAGATTTTCGTTAATTTGGCTCTAGCTCTTCTAGTTTTCCAGAAAATCGCATTTTAAGTTTTTCATATAAAAATCATAAGAAAATCCAATTTTTAGTAGTGATCACAGAATTTCGTTATTTTGGCTCTAGCCCTTCTAGTTTTCCAGAAAATCGCATTTAAAGTTTTTCATATAAGAATCCTAAGAAAATCCAATTTTTAGTAGTGATCACAGAATTTCGTTATTTTGGCTCTAGCTCTTCTAGTTTTCCAGAAAATCGCATTTTAAGTTTTTCATATAAAAATCCTAAGAAAATCCAATTTTTAGTAGTGATCACAGATTTTCGTTATTTTGGCTCTAGCTCTTCTAGTTTTCCAGAAAATCGCATTTTAAGTTTTTCATATAAAAATCCTAAGAAAATCCAATTTTTAGTAGTGATCACAGAATTTCGTTATTTTGGCTCTAGCTCTTCTAGTTTTCCAGAAAATCGCATTTAAAGTTTTTCATATAAAAATCCTAAGAAAATCCAATTTTTAGTAGTGATCACAGAATTTCGTTATTTTGGCTCTAGCTCTTCTAGTTTTCCAGAAAATCGCATTTTAAGTTTTTCATATAAAAATCCTAAGAAAACCCAATTTTTAGTAGTGATCACAGATTTTTGTTATTTTGGCTCTAGCTCTTCTAGTTTTCCAGAAAATCGCATTTTAAGTTTTTCATATAAAAATCCTAAGAAAATCCAATTTTTAGTAGTGATCACAGATTTTCGTTATTTTGGCTCTAGCTCTTCTAGTTTTCCAGAAAATCGCATTTAAAGTTTCTCATATAAAAATCCTAAGAAAACCCAATTTTTAGTAGTGATCACAGATTTTTGTTATTTTGGCTCTAGCTCTTCTAGTTTTCCAGAAAATCGCATTTAAAGTTTTTCATATAAAAATCCTAAGAAAACCCAATTTTTAGTAGTGATCACATATTTTTGTTATTTTGGCTCTAGCTCTTCTAGTTTTCCAGAAAATCGCATTTAAAGTTTTTCATATAAAAATCCTAAGAAAACCCAATTTTTAGTAGTGATCACAGATTTTCGTTATTTTGGCTCTAGCTCTTCTAGTTTTCCAGAAAATCGCATTTAAAGTTGTTCATATAAAAATCCTAAGAAAACCCAATTTTTAGTAGTGATCACAGATTTTTGTTATTTTGGCTCTAGCTCTTCTAGTTTTCCAGAAAATCGCATTTTAAGTTTTTCATATAAAAATCCTAAGAAAAATCCTAAGAAAACCCAATTTTTAGTAGTGATCACATATTTTTGTTATTTTGGCTCTAGCTCTTCTAGTTTTCCAGAAAATCGCATTTAAAGTTTTTCATATAAAAATCATAAGAAAATCCAATTTTTAGTAGTGATCACATATTTTTGTTATTTTGGCTCTAGCTCTTCTAGTTTTCCAGAAAATCGCATTTAAAGTTTTTCATATAAAAATCATAAGAAAATCCAATTTTTAGTAGTGATCACAGATTTTCGTTATTTTGGCTCTAGCTCTTCTAGTTTTCCAGAAAATCGCATTTAAAGTTTTTCATATAAAAATCCTAAGAAAATCCAATTTTTAGTAGTGATCACAGAATTTCGTTATTTTGGCTCTAGCTCTTCTAGTTTTCCAGAAAATCGCATTTTAAGTTTTTCATATAAAAATCCTAAGAAAATCCAATTTTTAGTAGTGATCACAGATTTTCGTTATTTTGGCTCTAGCTCTTCTAGTTTTCCAGAAAATCGCATTTTAAGTTTTTCATATAAAAATCCTAAGAAAATCCAATTTTTAGTAGTGATCACAGAATTTCGTTATTTTGGCTCTAGCTCTTCTAGTTTTCCAGAAAATCGCATTTAAAGTTTTTCATATAAAAATCCTAAGAAAATCCAATTTTTAGTAGTGATCACAGAATTTCGTTATTTTGGCTCTAGCTCTTCTAGTTTTCCAGAAAATCGCATTTAAAGTTTTTCATATAAAAATCCTAAGAAAATCCAATTTTTAGTAGTGATCACAGAATTTCGTTATTTTGGCTCTAGCTCTTCTAGTTTTCCAGAAAATCGCATTTAAAGTTTTTCATATAAAAATCCTAAGAAAATCCAATTTTTAGTAGTGATCACAGATTTTCGTTATTTTGGCTCTAGCTCTTCTAGTTTTCCAGAAAATCGCATTTAAAGTTTTTCATATAAAAGTCCTAAGAAAATCCAATTTTTAGTAGTGATCACAGATTTTCGTTAATTTGGCTCTAGCTCTTCTAGTTTTCCAGAAAATCGCATTTAAAGTTTTTCATATAAAAATCATAAGAAAATCCAATTTTTAGTAGTGATCACATATTTTTGTTATTTTGGCTCTAGCTCTTCTAGTTTTCCAGAAAATCGCATTTAAAGTTTTTCATATAAAAATCATAAGAAAATCCAATTTTTAGTAGTGATCACAGATTTTCGTTATTTTGGCTCTAGCTCTTCTAGTTTTCCAGAAAATCGCATTTAAAGTTTTTCATATAAAAATCATAAGAAAATCCAATTTTTAGTAGTGATCACAGATTTTCGTTATTTTGGCTCTAGCTCTTCTAGTTTTCCAGAAAATCGATTTTAAAGTTTTTCATATAAAAATCCTTAGAAAATCCAATTTTTAGTAGTGATATCAGATTTTCGTTATTTTGGCTCTAGCTCTTCTAGTTTTCCAGAAAATCGCATTTAAAGTTTTTCATATAAAAATCCTAAGAAAATCCAATTTTTAGTAGTGATCACAGATTTTCGTTATTTTGGCTCTAGCTCTTCTAGTTTTCCAGAAAATCGCATTTAAAGTTTTTCATATAAAAGTCCTAAGAAAATCCAATTTTTAGTAGTGATCACAGATTTTCGTTAATTTGGCTCTAGCTCTTCTAGTTTTCCAGAAAATCGCATTTAAGTTTTTCATATAAAAATCATAAGAAAATCCAATTTTTAGTAGTGATCACATATTTTTGTTATTTTGGCTCTAGCTCTTCTAGTTTTCCAGAAAATCGCATTTAAAGTTTTTCATATAAAAATCATAAGAAAATCCAATTTTTAGTAGTGATCACAGAATTTCGTTATTTTGGCTCTAGCTCTTCTAGTTTTCCAGAAAATCGCATTTAAAGTTTTTCATATAAAAATCCTAAGAAAATCCAATTTTTAGTAGTGATCACAGAATTTCGTTATTTTGGCTCTAGCTCTTCTAGTTTTCCAGAAAATCGCATTTAAAGTTTTTCATATAAAAATCCTAAGAAAATCCAATTTTTAGTAGTGATCACAGATTTTCGTTATTTTGGCTCTAGCTCTTCTAGTTTTCCAGAAAATCGCATTTAAAGTTTTTCATATAAAAGTCCTAAGAAAATCCAATTTTTAGTAGTGATCACAGATTTTCGTTAATTTGGCTCTAGCTCTTCTAGTTTTCCAGAAAATCGCATTTAAAGTTTTTCATATAAAAATCATAAGAAAATCCAATTTTTAGTAGTGATCACATATTTTTGTTATTTTGGCTCTAGCTCTTCTAGTTTTCCAGAAAATCGCATTTAAAGTTTTTCATATAAAAATCATAAGAAAATCCAATTTTTAGTAGTGATCACAGATTTTCGTTATTTTGGCTCTAGCTCTTCTAGTTTTCCAGAAAATCGCATTTAAAGTTTTTCATATAAAAATCATAAGAAAATCCAATTTTTAGTAGTGATCACAGATTTTCGTTATTTTGGCTCTAGCTCTTCTAGTTTTCCAGAAAATCGATTTTAAAGTTTTTCATATAAAAATCCTTAGAAAATCCAATTTTTAGTAGTGATATCAGATTTTCGTTATTTTGGCTCTAGCTCTTCTAGTTTTCCAGAAAATCGCATTTAAAGTTTTTCATATAAAAATCCTAAGAAAATCCAATTTTTAGTAGTGATCACAGAATTTCGTTATTTTGGCTCTAGCTCTTCTAGTTTTCCAGAAAATCGCATTTAAAGTTTTTCATATAAAAGTCCTAAGAAAATCCAATTTTTAGTAGTGATCACAGATTTTCGTTAATTTGGCTCTAGCTCTTCTAGTTTTCCAGAAAATCGCATTTAAAGTTTTTCATATAAAAATCATAAGAAAATCCAATTTTTAGTAGTGATCACAGATTTTCGTTATTTTGGCTCTAGCTCTTCTAGTTTTCCAGAAAATCGATTTTAAAGTTTTTCATATAAAAATCCTTAGAAAATCCAATTTTTAGTAGTGATATCAGATTTTCGTTATTTTGGCTCTAGCTCTTCTAGTTTTCCAGAAAATCGCATTTAAAGTTTTTCATATAAAAATCCTAAGAAAATCCAATTTTTAGTAGTGATCACAGAATTTCGTTATTTTGGCTCTAGCTCTTCTAGTTTTCCAGAAAATCGCATTTAAAGTTTTTCATATAAAAGTCCTAAGAAAATCCAATTTTTAGTAGTGATCACAGATTTTCGTTAATTTGGCTCTAGCTCTTCTAGTTTTCCAGAAAATCGCATTTAAAGTTTTTCATATAAAAATCATAAGAAAATCCAATTTTTAGTAGTGATCACAGATTTTCGTTATTTTGGCTCTAGCTCTTCTAGTTTTCCAGAAAATCGCATTTAAAGTTTTTCATATAAAAATCATAAGAAAATCCAATTTTTAGTAGTGATCACAGATTTTCGTTATTTTGGCTCTAGCTCTTCTAGTTTTCCAGAAAATCGCATTTTAAGTTTTTCATATAAAAATCCTAAGAAAATCCAATTTTTAGTAGTGATCACAGAATTTCGTTATTTTGGCTCTAGCTCTTCTAGTTTTCCAGAAAATCGCATTTAAAGTTTTTCATATAAAAATCCTAAGAAAATCCAATTTTTAGTAGTGATCACAGATTTTCGTTATTTTGGCTCTAGCTCTTCTAGTTTTCCAGAAAATCGCGTTTTAAGTTTTTCATATAAAAATCCTAAGAAAATCCAATTTTTAGTAGTGATCACAGAATTTCGTTATTTTGTCTCTAGCTCTTCTAGTTTTCCAGAAAATCGCATTTAAAGTTTTTCATATAAAAATCCTAAGAAAATCCAATTTTTAGTAGTGATCACAGAATTTCGTTATTTTGGCTCTAGCTCTTCTAGTTTTCCAGAAAATCGATTTTAAAGTTTTTCATATAAAAATCCTAAGAAAATCCAATTTTTAGTAGTGATCACAGATTTTCGTTATTTTGGCTCTAGCTCTTCTAGTTTTCCAGAAAATCGCATTTAAAGTTTTTCATATAAAAATCCTTAGAAAATCCAATTTTTAGTAGTGATCACAGATTTTCGTTATTTTGGCTCTAGCTCTTCTAGTTTTCCAGAAAATCGCATTTAAAGTTTTTCATATAAAAGTCCTAAGAAAACCCAATTCTTAGTAGTGATCACAGATTTTCGTTATTTTGGCTCTAGCTCTTCTAGTTTTCCAGAAAATCGCATTTAAAGTTTTTCATATAAAAGTCCTAAGAAAACCCAATTTTTAGTAGTGATCACAGATTTTCGTTAATTTGGCTCTAGCTCTTCTAGTTTTCCAGAAAATCGCATTTAAAGTTTTTCATATAAAAATCATAAGAAAATCCAATTTTTAGTAGTGATCACAGATTTTCGTTAATTTGGCTCTAGCTCTTCTAGTTTTCCAGAAAATCGCATTTAAAGTTTTTCATATAAAAATCATAAGAAAATCCAATTTTTAGTAGTGATCACAGATTTTCGTTATTTTGGCTCTAGCTCTTCTAGTTTTTCATAAAATCGCATTTAAAGTTTTTCATATAAAAATCCTAAGAAAATCCAATTTTTAGTAGTGATCACAGATTTTCGTTATTTTGGCTCTAGCTCTCTAGTTTTCCAGAAAAATGCATTTTAAGTTTTCATATAAAAATCCTAAGAAAACCCAATTTTTAGTAGTGATCACATATTTTTGTTATTTTGGCTCTAGCTCTTCTAGTTTTCCAGAAAAATGCATTTTAAGTTTTCATATAAAAATCCTAAGAAAATCCCATTTTTAGTAGTGATCACAGATTTTCGTTATTTTGGCTCTAGTTCTTCTAGTTTTCCAGAAAATCGCATTTAAAGTTTTTCATATAAAAATCCTAAGAAAATCCAATTTTTAGTAGTGATCACAGATTTTCGTTATTTTGGCTCTAGCTCTTCTAGTTTTCCAGAAAATCGCATTCAAAGTTTTTCTTATAAAAATCCTAAGAAAATCCAATTTTTAGTAGTGATCACAGATTTTCGTTATTTTGGCTCTAGCTCTTCTAGTTTTCCAGAAAATCGCATTTAAAGTTTTTCATATAAAAATCCTAAGAAAATCCAATTTTTAGTAGTGATCACAGATTTTCGTTATTTTGGCTCTAGCTCTTCTAGTTTTCCAGAAAATCGCATTCAAAGTTTTTCTTATAAAAATCCTAAGAAAATCCAATTTTTAGTAGTGATCACAGATTTTCGTTATTTTGGCTCTAGCTCTTCTAGTTTTCCAGAAAATCGCATTCAAAGTTTTTCTTATAAAAATCCTAAGAAAATCCAATTTTTAGTAGTGATCACAGAATTTCGTTATTTTGGCTCTAGCTCTTCTAGTTTTCCAGAAAATCGCATTTAAAGTTTTTCATATAAAAATCCTAAGAAAATCCAATTTTTAGTAGTGATCACAGATTTTCGTTATTTTGGCTCTAGCTCTTCTAGTTTTCCAGAAAATCGCATTTTAAGTTTTTCATATAAAAATCCTAAGAAAATCCAATTTTTAGTAGTGATCACAGAATTTCGTTATTTTGTCTCTAGCTCTTCTAGTTTTCCAGAAAATCGCATTTAAAGTTTTTCATATAAAAATCCTAAGAAAATCCAATTTTTAGTAGTGATCACAGAATTTCGTTATTTTGGCTCTAGCTCTTCTAGTTTTCCAGAAAATCGATTTTAAAGTTTTTCATATAAAAATCCTAAGAAAATCCAATTTTTAGTAGTGATCACAGATTTTCGTTATTTTGGCTCTAGCTCTTCTAGTTTTCCAGAAAATCGCATTTAAAGTTTTTCATATAAAAATCCTTAGAAAATCCAATTTTTAGTAGTGATCACAGATTTTCGTTATTTTGGCTCTAGCTCTTCTAGTTTTCCAGAAAATCGCATTTAAAGTTTTTCATATAAAAGTCCTAAGAAAACCCAATTCTTAGTAGTGATCACAGATTTTCGTTATTTTGGCTCTAGCTCTTCTAGTTTTCCAGAAAATCGCATTTAAAGTTTTTCATATAAAAGTCCTAAGAAAACCCAATTTTTAGTAGTGATCACAGATTTTCGTTAATTTGGCTCTAGCTCTTCTAGTTTTCCAGAAAATCGCATTTAAAGTTTTTCATATAAAAATCCTAAGAAAATCCAATTTTTAGTAGTGATCACAGATTTTCGTTATTTTGGCTCTAGCTCTTCTAGTTTTCCAGAAAATCGCATTTAAAGTTTTTCATATAAAAATCCTAAGAAAATCCAATTTTAAGTAGTGATCACAGATTTTCGTTATTTTGGCTCTAGCTCTTCTAGTTTTCCAGAAAATCGAATTTAAAGTTTTTCATATAAAAATCATAAGAAAATCCAATTTTTAGTAGTGATCACAGATTTTCGTTATTTTGGCTCTAGCTCTTCTAGTTTTCCAGAAAATCGCATTTAAAGTTTTTCATATAAAAATCATAAGAAAATCCAATTTTTAGTAGTGATCACAGATTTTCGTTATTTTGGCTCTAGCTCTTCTAGTTTTTCATAAAATCGCATTTTAAGTTTTTCATATAAAAATCCTAAGAAAATCCAATTTTTAGTAGTGATTACAGATTTTCGTTATTTTGGCTCTAGCTCTTCTAGTTTTCCAGAAAATCGCATTTAAAGTTTTTCATATAAAAATCCTAAGAAAATCCAATTTTTAGTAGTGATCACAGATTTTCGTTATTTTGGCTCTAGCTCTTCTAGTTTTCCAGAAAATCGCATTTAAAGTTTTTCATATAAAAGTCCTAAGAAAACCCAATTCTTAGTAGTGATCACAGATTTTCGTTATTTTGGCTCTAGCTCTTCTAGTTTTCCAGAAAATCGCATTTAAAGTTTTTCATATAAAAGTCCTAAGAAAATCCAATTTTAAGTAGTGATCACAGATTTTCGTTATTTTGGCTCTAGTTCTTCTAGTTTTCCAGAAAATCGCATTTAAAGTTTTTCATATAAAAATCCTAAGAAAATCCAATTTTTAGTAGTGATCACAGATTTTCGTTATTTTGGCTCTAGCTCTTCTAGTTTTCCAGAAAATCGAATTTAAAGTTTTTCATATAAAAATCATAAGAAAATCCAATTTTTAGTAGTGATCACAGATTTTCGTTAATTTGGCTCTAGCTCTTCTAGTTTTCCAGAAAATCGCATTTAAAGTTTTTCATATAAAAATCATAAGAAAATCCAATTTTTAGTAGTGATCACAGATTTTCGTTATTTTGGCTCTAGCTCTTCTAGTTTTTCATAAAATCGCATTTTAAGTTTTTCATATAAAAATCCTAAGAAAATCCAATTTTTAGTAGTGATCACAGATTTTCGTTATTTTGGCTCTAGTTCTTCTAGTTTTCCAGAAAAATGCATTTTAAGTTTTCATATAAAAATCCTAAGAAAACCCAATTTTTAGTAGTGATCACAGATTTTCGTTATTTTGGCTCTAGCTCTTCTAGTTTTCCAGAAAATCGCATTTAAAGTTTTTCATATAAAAATCCTAAGAAAATCCAATTTTTAGTAGTGATCACAGATTTTCGTTATTTTGGCTCTAGCTCTTCAAGTTTTCCAGAAAATCGCATTTAAAGTTTTTCATATAAAAATCCTAAGAAAATCCAATTTTTAGTAGTGATCACAGATTTTCGTTATTTTGGCTCTAGCTCTTCTAGTTTTCCAGAAAATCGCATTTAAAGTTTTTCATATAAAAATCCTAAGAAAATCCAATTTTTAGTAGTGATCACAGATTTTCGTTATTTTGGCTCTAGCTCTTCTAGTTTTCCAGAAAATCGCATTTAAAGTTTTTCATATAAAAATCCTAAGAAAATCCAATTTTTAGTAGTGATCACAGATTTTCGTTATTTTGGCTCTAGCTCTTCTAGTTTTCCAGAAAATTGCATTTAAAGTTTTTCATATAAAAACCCTAAGAAAATCCAATTTTTAGTAGTGATCACAGATTTTCGTTATTTTGGCTCTAGCTCTTCTAGTTTTCCAGAAAAATGCATTTAAAGTTTTTCATATAAAAACCCTAAGAAAATCTAATTTTTAGGAGTGATCACAGATTTTCGTTAATTTGGCTCTGGCTCTTCTAGTTTTCCAGAAAAATGCATTTAAAGTTTTTCATATAAAAACCCTAAGAAAATCCAATTTTTAGTAGTGATCACAGATTTTCGTTATTTTGGCTCAGGCTCTTCTAGTTTTCCAGAAAAATGCATTTAAAGTTTTTCATATAAAAATCCTTAGAAAATCCAATTTTTAGTAGTGATCACAGATTTTCGTTATTTTGGCTCTGGCTCTTCTAGTTTCCAGAAAAATGCATTTAGAGTTTTTCATATAAAAACCCTAAGAAAATCCAATTTTTAGTAGTGATCACAGATTTAGTTATTTTGGCTCTAGCTCTTCTAGTTTTCCAGAAAAATGCATTTAAAGTTTTTCATATAAAAATCCTAAGAAAATCTCATTTTTAGTAGTGATCACAGATGTTCGTTATTTAGGCTCTAGCTCTTTTAGTTTTAGAGAAAAATGCATTTAAAGTTTTTCATATAAAAACCCTAAGAAAATCCCATTTTTAGTAGTGATCACAGATTTCGTTATTTTGGCTCTAGCTCTTCTAGTTTACCAGAAAAATGCATTTAAAGTTTTAATATAAATATCCTAAGAAAATCCAATTTTTAGTAGCGATCACAGATTTTCGTTATTTTGGCTCTAGCTCTTCTAGTTTCCAGAAAAATGCATTTAGAGTTTTTCATATAAAAATCCTAAGAAAATCCAATTTTTAGTAGTGATCACAGATTTTCGTTATTTTGGCTCTAGCTCTTCTAGTTTTCCAGAAAAATGCATTTAAAGTTTTTCATATAAAAATCCTAAGAAAGTCCAATTTTTAGTAGTGATCACAGATTTCGTTATTTTGGCTCTAGCTCTTCTAGTTTACCAGAAAAATGCATTTAAAGTTTTTATATAAAAATCCTAAGAAAATCCAATTTTTAGTAGTGATCACAGATTTCGTTATTTTGGCTCTAGCTCTTCTAGTTTACCAGAAAAATGCATTTAAAGTTTTTATATAAAAATCCTAAGAAAATCCAATTTTTAGTAGTGATCACAGATTTTCGTTATTTTGGCTCTAGCTCTTCTAGTTTTCCAGAAAATCGCATTTAAAGTTTTTCATATAAAAACCCTAAGAAAATCCAATTTTTAGTAGTGATCACAGATTTTCTTTATTTTGGCTCTGGCTCTTCTAGTTTTCCAGAAAAATGCATTTAAAGTTTTTCATATAAAAATCCTAAGAAAATCCAATTTTTAGTAGTGATCACAGATTTTCGTTATTTTGGCTCTGGCTCTTCTAGTTTTCCAGAAAAATGCATTTAAAGTTTTTCATATAAAAATCCAAAGAAAATCCAATTTTTAGTAGTGATCACAGATTTTCGTTATTTTGGCTCTGGCTCTTCTAGTTTTCCAGAAAAATGCATTTAAAGTTTTTCATATAAAAATCCAAAGAAAATCCAATTTTTAGTAGTGATCACAGATTTTCGTTATTTTGGCTCTGGCTCTTCTAGTTTTCCAGAAAAATGCATTTTAAGTTTTTCATATAAAAACCCTAAGAAAATCCAATTTTTAGTAGTGATCACAGATTTTCGTTATTTTGGCTCAGGCTCTTCTAGTTTTCCAGAAAAATGCATTTAAAGTTTTTATATAAAAATCCTAAGAAAATCCAATTTTTAGTAGTGATCACAGATTTTCGTTATTTTGGCTCTGGCTCTTCTAGTTTTCCAGAAAAATGCATTTAAAGTTTTTCATATAAAAATCCAAAGAAAATCCAATTTTTAGTAGTGATCACAGATTTTCGTTATTTTGGCTCTGGCTCTTCTAGTTTTCCAGAAAAATGCATTTAAAGTTTTTCATATAAAAATCCAAAGAAAATCCAATTTTTAGTAGTGATCACAGATTTTCGTTATTTTGGCTCTGGCTCTTCTAGTTTTCCAGAAAAATGCATTTAAAGTTTTTCATATAAAAACCCTAAGAAAATCCAATTTTTAGTAGTGATCACAGATTTTCGTTATTTTGGCTCAGGCTCTTCTAGTTTTCCAGAAAAATGCATTTAAAGTTTTTCATATAAAAATCCAAAGAAAATCCAATTTTTAGTAGTGATCACAGATTTTCGTTATTTTGGCTCTGGCTCTTCTAGTTTTCCAGAAAAATGCATTTAAAGTTTTTCATATAAAAATCCTAAGAAAATTCAATTTTTAGTAGTGATCACAGATTTTCGTTATTTTGGCTCTAGCTCTTTTAGTTTTAGAGAAAAATGCATTTAAAGTTTTTCATATAAAAACCCTTAGAAAATCCAATTTTTAGTAGTGATCACAGATTTAGTTATTTTGGCTCTAGCTCTTCTAGTTTCCAGAAAAATGCATTTAGAGTTTTTCATATAAAAATCCTAAGAAAATCCAATTTTTAGTAGTGATCACAGATTTAGTTATTTTGGCTCTAGCTCTTCTAGTTTTCCAGAAAAATGCATTTAAAGTTTTTCATATAAAAACCCTAAGAAAATCCAATTTTTAGTAGTGATCACAGATTTTCGTTATTTTGGCTCAGGCTCTTCTAGTTTTCCAGAAAAATGCATTTAAAGTTTTTCATATAAAAATCCAAAGAAAATCCAATTTTTAGTAGTGATCACAGATTTTCGTTATTTTGGCTCTGGCTCTTCTAGTTTTCCAGAAAAATGCATTTAAAGTTTTTCATATAAAAATTCTAAGAAAATCCAATTTTTAGTAGTGATCACAGATTTTCGTTATTTTGGCTCTAGCTCTTCTAGTTTCCAGAAAAATGCATTTAGAGTTTTTCATATAAAAATCCTAAGAAAATCCAATTTTTAGTAGTGATCACAGATTTTCGTTATTTTGGCTCTAGCTCTTTTAGTTTTAGAGAAAAATGCATTTAAAGATTTTCATATAAAAACCCTTAGAAAATCCAATTTTTAGTAGTGATCACAGATTTAGTTATTTTGGCTCTAGCTCTTCTAGTTTCCAGAAAAATGCATATAGAGTTTTTCATATAAAAATCCTAAGAAAATCCAATTTTTAGTAGTGATCACAGATTTTCGTTATTTTGGCTCTAGCTCTTTTAGTTTTAGAGAAAAATGCATTTAAAGTTTTTCATATAAAAACCCTTAGAAAATCCAATTTTTAGTAGTGATCACAGATTTAGTTATTTTGGCTCTAGCTCTTTTAGTTTTAGAGAAAAATGCATTTAAAGTTTTTCATATAAAAACCCTTAGAAAATCCAATTTTTAGTAGTGATCACAGATTTAGTTATTTTGGCTCTAGCTCTTCTAGTTTTCCAGAAAAATGCATTTAAAGTTTTTCATATAAAAATCCTAACAAAATCTCATTTTTAGTAGTGATCACAGATGTTCGTTATTTTGGCTCTAGCTCTTCTAGTTTTCCAGAAAAATGCATTTAGAGTTTTTCATATAAAAATCCTAAGAAAATCCAATTTTTAGTAGTGATCACAGATTTTCGTTATTTTGGCTCTAGCTCTTCTAGTTTTCCAGAAAAATGCATTTAAAGTTTTTCATATAAAAATCTTAAGAAAATCCAATTTTTAGTAGTGATCACCGATTTTCGTTATTTTGGCTCTAGCTCTTCTAGTTTTCCAGAAAAATGCATTTAAAGTTTTTCATATAAAAATCCTAAGAAAATCCAATTTTTAGTAGTGATCACAGATTTTCGTTATTTTGGCTCTAGCTCTTCTAGTTTTCCAAAAAAATGCATTTGGGCAAGGCCACCGTCAGTAACGTTACGTTCGTATACATATTTTGGTCAATATCTTTAAAAAATACAACTATTTCTCCCAACTTGAGAGCGGCATATGAAAGTTCTCGTCATAACTGTTGTTTCATACGCAGACAATTTTGCTGTATCTCGTTTTGTTGTGAAGTTATGAACTTTTTAAGCCGTCAGTAACGTCACCGGATTTTGGAAGTGTGTTTGGAGGTTACTGAACGTTTGTGTAAAAATTAGCGAATCGAAAACAGTTCCTGTTTATTATTGCCCAGTATGTTTAAAAGGAAGGATGAAAGATAATTTGTATCCTAAAGGTGGGCTTACTATTTTATGTTTTAATCACGTAAATGACATAAAAGCAGTGTCAGTAACGTCACACGTACGAATTTCGTTAGGATTTTCGGGTTTTTTTTGAGTTAATAGAGGGACCCTAAACGGCCAAAAATCATAGTAGAGGAGTTTTAAGACAAACCCACTTTTCGCAATAATATCATAAAAAAATTGTAGTAAATCGGGCTTGCCCTTTAGAGCTGATTTTGGTATGACAGAGTAACGAAACATGTCGAATATACTTTTGTTTTTCTTTTTTTTTTTGCGAATTATTTGTAAAATGTCTTTGTTAATGGTGATAAAAATTTTGTGTCAGTATTTTGAACTAAAGCCAGGACACTCTGTGCGAACAGACTTTCGAAAGTTCCTTTCTTTTTATGCTTTTCAATACGCTTTGATTGTGCACTTTTTCCCATACAATCCATGACACAGGCGACTGAAGCGAAACATTGCCAACTGCTGTTTTCAACGACTCTGCAGATACTCCAGAGCATTTGTTGCATTTTGCAAACCAGCAATCCATGGATGCCTCCTGGCACAAAACCGTCACCATACCTGGGAACATGAGCAACAACTTTTTGCAGCGCAGAGACAACTTCCATGAATTAGAGTGATACGAGCACATACATGTGTCATTGGGTAGCTCGATAATCGGCTTCATGTGCTCTGGGCGATGTTTTTTTAAAAAAAGATAGTGAGCAACAGCATGTAATTGAAAAATTAGATATTATTTCCATTTTTTTAACATAAAATGTTCTACGGAAGCTTAACTTATTTAGCTGGTTTTTTTCATTCTTCGGTGAATAATGCAAACGCTTTCCTAATAGAAAGGGTCATGTGCCTAGTTGGAATCAAAATTGTTTCCCCTGTTTCAGCGCATTTATATTTCTTTACATGTCGAGCTATTGGCGAAACTTGGAGATATCGTCGCGTTCGAAAAAATTTCCAATTTCCTTTGGAAGCTGACTGGGACTGGTTGGTTGTTGGGCTTAGCTTTTGTTACAACACTGATTAAATTTTGTTTTTCAACTTCGTCCAAATTCGCAACAATGAGCGTCAATACCGCTGTTTTCTTGCGTGGTGAAGCCGGAAAAGCACGCGATACCTTTTTCACAGCTTTTCCTTACGTTTGTGAGCATCTGTAGCTTTTCTGAACGATTTCGCAAAGGCTGCAGTTTGGATTCGTCTCAATTTGGGTGTTTTTAGCTGATTGTTTTAATTTCTATCGATATTTTTTGCTTCTTTCGCGGCCAGCAGCGCAGTGCATAGAAATCGCCTTTCCCAATTCACTTATTGGCATTAGTTTTTCTTCCTTTTTTCTGTTAGCCCTGAATTTTTTCGGCCTTTTTCTTTTTGCTATCTTTTAGCTTTTCAACATAACGCTTGTCTCCTTGTGCACCAGGAATCGGAGCAATTAAATACCAAATTATTAAGCAAAAAAGTAGAAAAAAACCGTCAGTAAAGTCACGCAATCTTTTTTTTGCAAAAATACCCTGCTTTATGCAAATAATGCTACATTTAAGCATTAATTATGAAAGTACTTCAAAAATACTCAAAAAAAAAATAAGTCATCCTGCCTCTTATCTTATTAGTTAATGCATAAAAAAACATTTTATATAAATTTGTAAGTAACGTCACCATTTATTTGCGGCTGATTACTTAAAGCCCTTATTGGTCCAAAAGCCAAGCTTTGTACACAAACTTGCTTGCTAATCAATATTTTTATTTATATTCTATCCAAAAAAAGTAATAATCTGCCTAAAGTATAAAAAAATAACAACAAAATTTACCTTTTTCGCCGACACTGCTATATTTTTTTACCAAGCCTTGCCGTGCCTGTTATGATAAAATTGTAAAATGTCTAAGCAGACACAAATTTTGCACTGGTATACAGTGCTGCAATATTTTATACATATTTGACATTTCAAATGTAAAAAAAAATTTGGGCCTTGTGACACAAAAAAAAATTCTATGTGGTTTCATTTTTCGTGGCCTTGCCCATTTAAAGTTTTTCATATAAAAATCCTAAGAAAATCCAATTTTTAGTAGTGATCACAGATTTTCGTTATTTTGGCTCTAGCTCTTTTAGTTTTCCAGAAAAATGCATTTAAAGTTTTTCATATAAAAATCCTAAGAAAATCCAATTTTTAGTAGTGATCACAGATTTTCGTTATTTTGGCTCTAGCTCTTCTAGTTTTCCAGAAAAATGCATTTAAAGTTTTTCATATAAAAATCCTAAGAAAATCCAATTTTTAGTAGTGATCACAGATTTTCGTTATTTTGGCTCTAGCTCCAGAAAAATGCATTTAAAATTTTTCATATAAAAATCCTAAGAAAATCCAATTTTTAGTAGTGATCACAGATTTTCGTTATTTTGGCTCTAGCTCTTCTAGTTTTCCAGAAAAATGCATTTAAAGTTTTTCATATAAAAATCCTAAGAAAATCCAATTTTTAATAGTGATCACAGATTTTCGTTATTTTGGCTCTAGCTCTTCTAGTTTTCCAGAAAAATGCATTTAAAGTTTTTCATATAAAAATCCTAAGAAAATCCAATTTTTAGTAGTGATCACAGATTTTCGTTATTTTGGCTCTAGCTCTTCTAGTTTTCCAGAAAAATGCATTTAAAGTTTTTCATATAAAAATCCTAAGAAAATCCAATTTTTAGTAGTGATCACAGATTTTCGTTATTTTGGCTCTAGCTCTTCTAGTTTTCCAGAAAAATGCATTTAAAGTTTTTCATATAAAAATCCTAAGAAAATCCAGTTTTTAGTAGTGATCACAGATTTTCGTTATTTTGGCTCTAGCTCTTCTAGTTTTCCAGAAAAATGCATTTAAAGTTTTTCATATAAAAATCCTAAAAAAATCCAACTTTTAGTAGTGATCACAGATTTTCGTTATTTTGACTCTAGCTCTTCTAGTTTTCCAGAGAAATGCATTTAAAGTTTTTCATATAAAAATCCTACGAAAATCCAATTTTTAGTAGTGATCACAGATTTTCGTGATTTTGACTCTAGCTCTTCTAGTTTTCCAGAAAATCGCATTTAAAGTTTTTCATATAAAAATCCTAAGAAAATCCAATTTTTAGTAGTGATCACAGATTTTCGTTATTATGGCTCTAGCTCTTCTAGTTTTCCAGAAATATGCATTTAAAGTTTTTCATATAAAAATCCTAAGAAAATCCAATTTTTAGTAGTGATCACAGATTTTCGTTATTTTGGCTCTAGCTCTACTAGTTTTCCAGAAAAATGCATTTTAAGTTTTTCATATAAAAATCCTAAGAAAATCCAATTTTTAGTAGTGATCACAGATTTTCGTTATTTTGACTCTAGCTCTTCTAGTTTTCCAGAGAAATGCATTTAAAGTTTTTCATATAAAAATCCTACGAAAATCCAATTTTTAGTAGTGATCACAGATTTTCGTGATTTTGACTCTAGCTCTTCTAGTTTTCCAGAAAATCGCATTTAAAGTCTTTCATATAAAAATCCTAAGAAAATCCAATTTTTAGTAGTGATCACAGATTTTCGTTATTTTGACTCTAGCTCTTCTAGTTTTCCAGAAAATCGCATTTAAAGTTTTTCATATACAAATCCTACGAAAATCCAATTTTTAGTAGTGATCACAGATTTTCGTTATTTTGGCTCTGGCTCTTCTAGTTTTCTAGAAAAACGCATTTAAAGTTTTTCATATAAAAATCCTAAGAAAATCCAATTTTTAGTAGTGATCACAGATTTTCGTTATTTTGGCTCTAGCTCTTCTAGTTTGCTAGAAAATCGCATTTAAAGTTTTTCATATAAAAATCCTTAGAAAATCCAATTTTTAGTAGTGATCACAGATTTTCGTTATTTTGACTCTAGCTCTTCTAGTTTTCCAGAAAATCGCATTTAAAGTTTTTCATATAAAAATCATAAGAAAATCCAATTTTTAGTAGTGATCACAGATTTTCGTTATTTTGGCTCTAGCTCTTCTAGTTTGCTAGAAAATCGCATTTAAAGTTTTTCATATAAAAATCCTTAGAAAATCCAATTTTTAGTAGTGATCACAGATTTTCATTATTTTGGCTCTGGCTCTTCTAGTTTTCTAGAAAAACGCATTTAAAGTTTTTCATATAAAAATCCTTAGAAAATCCAACTTTTAGTAGTGATCACAGATTTTCGTTATTTTGGCTCTAGCTCTTCTAGTTTGCTAGAAAATCGCATTTAAAGTTTTTCATATAAAAATCCTTAGAAAATCCAATTTTTAGTAGTGATCACAGATTTTCGTTATTTTGACTCTAGCTCTTCTAGTTTTCCAGAAAATCGCATTTAAAGTTTTTCATATAAAAATCATAAGAAAATCCAATTTTTAGTAGTGATCACAGATTTTCGTTATTTTGGCTCTAGCTCTTCTAGTTTTCCAGAAAAATGCATTTAAAATTTTCATATAAAAATCCTACGAAAATCCAATTTTTAGTAGTGATCACAGATTTTCGTTATTTTGACTCTAGCTCTTCTAGTTTTCCGGAAAATCGCATTTAAAGTTTTTCATATAAAAATCCTAAGAAAATCCAATTTTTAGTAGTGATCACAGATTTTCGTTATTTTGACTCTAGCCCATCTAGTTTTCCAGAAAATCGCATTTAAAGTTTTTCATATAAAAATCATAAGAAAATCCAATTTTTAGTAGTGATCACAGATTTTCGTTATTTTGGCTCTAGCTCTTCTAGTTTTCCAGAAAAATGCATTTAAAATTTTCATATAAAAATCCTACGAAAATCCAATTTTTAGTAGTGATCACAGATTTTCGTTATTTTGACTCTAGCTCTTCTAGTTTTCCAGAAAATCGCATTTAAAGTTTTTCATATAAAAATCATAAGAAAATCCAATTTTTAGTAGTGATCACAGATTTTCGTTATTTTGGCTCTAGCTCTTCTAGTTTTCCAGAAAAATCGCATTTAAAGTTTTTCATATAAAAATCCTAAGAAAATCCAATTTTTAGTAGTGATCACAGATTTTCGTTATTTTGACTCTAGCTCTTCTAGTTTTCCAGAAAATCGCATTTAAAGTTTTTCATATAAAAATCCTAAAAAAATCCAATTTTTAGTAGTGATCACAGATTTTCGTTATTTTGGCTCTAGCTCTTCTAGTTTTCCAGAAAATCGCATTTAAAGTTTTTCATATAAAAATCCTAAGAAAATCCAATTTTTAGTAGTGATCACAGATTTTCGTTATTTTGGCTCTAGCTCTTCTAGTTTTCCAGAAAAATGCATTTAAAGTTTTTCATATACAAATCCTACGAAAATCCAATTTTTAGTAGTGATCACAGATTTTCGTTATTTTGGCTCTGGCTCTTCTAGTTTTCTAGAAAAACGCATTTAAAGTTTTTCATATAAAAATCCTAAGAAAATCCAATTTTTAGTAGTGATCACAGATTTTCATTATTTTGGCTCTGGCTCTTCTAGTTTTCTAGAAAAACGCATTTAAAGTTTTTCATATAAAAATCCTTAGAAAATCCAATTTTTAGTAGTGATCACAGATTTTCGTTATTTTGGCTCTAGCTCTTCTAGTTTGCTAGAAAATCGCATTTAAAGTTTTTCATATAAAAATCCTAAGAAAATCCAATTTTTAGTAGTGATCACAGATTTTCGTTATTTTGGCTCTAGCTCTTCTAGTTTTCTAGAAAAACGCATTTAAAGTTTTTCATATAAAAATCCTTAGAAAATCCAATTTTTAGTAGTGATCACAGATTTTCGTTATTTTGGCTCTAGCTCTTCTAGTTTGCTAGAAAATCGCATTTAAAGTTTTTCATATAAAAATCCTAAGAAAATCCAATTTTTAGTAGTGATCACAGATTTTCGTTAATTTGGCTCTAGCTCTTCTAGTTTTCTAGAAAAACGCATTTAAAGTTTTTCATATACAAATCCTACGAAAATCCAATTTTTAGTAGTGATCACAGATTTTCGTTATTTTGACTCTAGCTCTTCTAGTTTTCCAGAAAATCGCATTTAAAGTTTTTCATATAAAAATCATAAGAAAATCCAATTTTTAGTAGTGATCACAGATTTTCGTTATTTTGGCTCTAGCTCTTCTAGTTTTCTAGAAAAACGCATTTAAAGTTTTTCATATAAAAATCCTTAGAAAATCCAATTTTTAGTAGTGATCACAGATTTTCGTTATTTTGGCTCTAGCTCTTCTAGTTTGCTAGAAAATCGCATTTAAAGTTTTTCATATAAAAATCCTAAGAAAATCCAATTTTTAGTAGTGATCACAGATTTTCGTTAATTTGGCTCTAGCTCTTCTAGTTTTCTAGAAAAACGCATTTAAAGTTTTTCATATACAAATCCTACGAAAATCCAATTTTTAGTAGTGATCACAGATTTTCGTTATTTTGACTCTAGCTCTTCTAGTTTTCCAGAAAATCGCATTTAAAGTTTTTCATATAAAAATCATAAGAAAATCCAATTTTTAGTAGTGATCACAAATGTTCGTTATTTTGGCTCTACCTCTTCTAGTTTGATATGCGCATGCCGGAGCGTTAAACATTAAAATAATATATGTATTCTATTTTTTCTACACACAATAAACAAATCGTTTTTCCAAACTTGTGTTGTGTTGTTGTTAATATTAAAAAAAAACTTTGAAAAACACACACGTATGCACACGAAATAATAGAATGCATTGCTGAGAGTCGAGACCAGGGTTGTTAGACTTTATTCCTCAAAAATCGCCAAAAGTTTTAACAAAATTCGTCAAAATCGTCACGAAAATTGAACAAAATCGTCAACAAAACGTCAAATATATAAATTTTACAAATTAAAGACAATTTATTGCATGGATTGGTTCGAAAATATAAATTTTTAGCAAGAAATTCTATTTATGATGAAGAAAGTGATATGGTTAAGTTTTATTCTATTTATTTCAGCAAGTGAGCTGAATATATTTATCATTTAAAAAGAAAGCATAAGATAAAATTTATTTGCATAAATGCATGACAAAAATTGTTTTATTTCATTTATCCATATTCAGAAAAATATTAAATAATAAATAAAATCTCATTTGATTTTTACTCGAGCTATTTTTAAATGATTAACTTTTAGCGCTATCTCTATTGGAAATTGTTTTTATTGTTAAAGTGCTAAAAACCAAGTATTCTTTCTATATCAACCGACTTGAAACATTTTATTACGTCCAATACTAGTTCCAAACTAATACATTTTCTTTTCATTGCACTCATTTTTCTACACAACTTCTTATTAAAAAGTAACTTCTTACTTCCTAACACGCAATTTTACTAAGAATAACTTACATAACAGAATTAAATGGGATTTGCCTTTTTACACACAAATAGTAAAATCCTTCACATTCGTATGTAGGGACGCAAATCGAAATCATTAAAACGCAAAGCGGATTTAACCAATTTTTAAAAAGCGGACCAAATATAACAGACGCAAATTAGGGCTCTAGTGTATATTATTTGCAGTTCGATGGCATTTCTATAATTGTAGAATTTGAATTACTAATGCTTCTAATGAAATCCACCTGGTTTGTGATGGGGGAGGAATTTTTTTGTTTAATTTCCAAAAATTTTTGTTTTCGAAAAATTGATTTTTAAGTTTTGGACTGTTTTCAATATAATTGTAAATATTTCTTGTGTGCCAGAAAATCGTCATAACACTATTACTTTTAGTCAAAAAATCGTCAATAGTCATTTTACTGTATTTTCTCAAAAAAGTCGTCAAAATTACGAAAAATCGTCACATATACCAACCCTGCTTGGCAGATTAAAGCGTTATAAAATTGATGCCAGATTAAAGTTTAAAGTAAATTTATTGACGGGATTAAATCGTCAAAACATAAGTGACTCTACATCAAAAATCGTCAATCGTCATTTTGGTAAATTCATCGAAAAAAATCGTCAAAATGACGCGAAATCGTCACATCTAACATCCCTGGTCGAGACTAAAAAGTTTTATGAGATTAAAACCCTCATTTTGTAATTTTACTCTCAGATTGGCACTATCAACGAACAGTGTTTTTCATTCTGTGTACTCAAATCAATCCAAAGAGATATTAATAATACGCTGAATACGGATTTACTTGATTCAAGTATAGAAAGATTAATAAAAGTACGGGTTTCCAGTCCCAAAATACTTAAATTATCCATATTCAATCCCATTTTCGTACTTGAAATAATCCGAAAATTAGATTGATTATAATGAAACTAACATTAAATCAATCTAAAAATGCGCTTGATTAAGAAATTATAAAATTGCTTTTATCCGAATTTGTACTAAAAATAATCCAAAAATACGAATGGTTTTAGTAAAACTAAGATTGAATCAATCTCAAAATGCACTTGCACAATGCACAATTTTTGAGTACGACTCGTGCTTAAAGTTATCATAAGAAACTTGATTTATCCCGAGTGCTTTTCTTTTTGTGTACTGGTGGAATTGCCGCTGGTTACTTTTCCCAGTACTTTTCGTTACACAGGGTCTCCACCTGAGATAATATATAAGATTTTCATATCAGCAAACGTCAAATCCAATCGCAGAGAGTATTATCTTACGTGTGGACTCTCCAATAGTGTAAATATTAATTACGTAATAAATATGATGAGACAGTTGTTATGAGAAATCGTATAACAACTATATTATAAGATGAGCTGTCAAAAATTCACATACATATAAAACAATAACAAGACTCATTAATTCAAATGTTTATTTAAAAAAAGAGAAAGAAAAAACTAAACAAAAAGAATAAAAACGACACGAGTTTGCTGTACGAAAATTATTCGATTATGAAATTTTATAAGTTACGTGTTCCCCTTGCTTAAGATTAAGATTAACAGGAAAAAATGTTATCTCTCATTCTGACAACGTTCTCTCACATATTATATCAGATATTATCTCAGGTGAAGACCCCATGTTAGCCCTGTTGTTGCAATATTGTTGTTACATTGGAATAATTGCGAAATTCAACTAAAAGCATTTAATTAAGGTTCACTTTTGAATAGTGAATTTTTTGTTTTAAATATATCAAGTCTTCCTAGCAGCAATATAAAAAGTTTTAAGACTATTTAAAGGAAATTATGCGCTCACAGAGAATTAAAATCCCTTTGCTTTTTTGAACCACCCTGTAAAAAAATAAACAGACAGTTATTGATTACAAAGTGCCTTCTATATTTTTCTCAAATCTTTTTATAAAATGAGAGCATTAAACTTGTATAACCTGTAAATTGTGATTGTCTATAATTTTATATATTCGAGTGGTTTAATTCATTACGTTGCAATAATTAAAAATTGCAAATGGTACCGACATTAAGTATACGGTAAGTGATGTATTGCAATATTCTGTTTTTATTCACAAGTAGCTTTTGAAGTAGTTAGTACATTTATCTTCTTGAACAGCTTCTTTTTCTCTTAACAGCAAGTACACTCAGAGAATTTTATAAATATATTTCTATTCTGTTTTTTTGTAGATTTTTTTCGGTCTCATACTTAATAAGATACTAGTCATGAATATAGAGAATTCTTTAGAAAATATCTGACTCTTACCGCGGCATTTTTTCTTCAAGTGTATTAGAAAGTATTTTGTTTTGAGTGAAGTTATTGTATATTTGCAGCAATGCTTCTAATAAAAATAAAAACAATTCAAAAAAGACGGAAGAGTAAAATAATTATTTCTTTGTGGAAAGTGTAAGTATAAGAAGATTAGAGTGTATTAAAGATAACTCATTATGACATCATTTGTATCCAATGTATTTTAAAAATATAGAGAAATAATAAAAAAATATTTTAATTGCATAATCAATTAACTTGATGCCCACAACCATCCGCTAAAATAGAACGAAGTAAAATTACAAATTAAACAAACAGTTTGAAAATTTCTAAATAAGATAAATATTAAACTTCATATAAGAAATTTGAAAATAGTGGAAAATACAAACCTCCCACTGCTGCAATTGTTGTACTAAGCCAATATTCAGAGAAATATTTTTTTTTATAGGGAATTATTAAAGTATGGTATCGATTTTATAAAGGAACTATATAAAATAAAGCTTTGAGTGCTAATGAAAACCTTTGATCGGCTGCCATCTACAAAAAGCATCGTTTCGACAAGTCACGGTTGGTTTGAAATATTTAAACAAGGACAGTCTTTACATAATCCAAAAAAAAAAAACAAGCTTGTTAAAGATGCGGCTACAGAATATCCGGTAAAATTACTAAAATACTTGCTGCTTAATCATACACTCCTGACCAAACCTTTAATGCAGATAAGTCGAATAAAATATACTTTGAAATAAATGAATTTAATAAACAAAATGTAACTTGAAATCGTATTTGCGTCTTTTTGCGATCTACACGATTTCTTATACAAACATTTTCTCGCTTCAGGGTGCTGACCGCCCGCATTTAATGCATAATTTTAAACCTTAATCAATTAAGACTGAACAAATGTACTATTCATGTTAATAAAAAAAAGACACTCATGCTTTGAAGTCTAAAATCGTATTAAGAATGCAGAGTTGTACACTTAATGCAAAGGGTGAAAACCGCTATTATCTTTATTTACCACTAGTACGACACTTGAGTTCAATCTTACTTCGTTTTTCCTAAAATTTTCATAAATTTTGCAGTAATTCGTTTGCTTAGTTCTCTTATACCTTTGAAATTCATTACCGTGGAGATTACGCCCTTCTTTATATATTTTTTGATATACATATTGATGTACATACATATTTATTTTAATAAATTTTTTAAATTTTTTTCTTTCTAAATTTTGTTTTTTTTTTTTTAACTATAAAAGAAAGAAAATACAAATGTACTTTGATTATTTTCTTCTAGATGAAAATTTAGGGATATTGCTAAACTATTGCCTTACGGGATATCTTCCATTTGTTTGCAGGGATAGTTTTAATTTGTTTTTGTGTATTTTCAAGTACATTTAAATGTTTTTAATATAAAAAATTTTTAAAATAAATTATGATATAAACAACAAATTAACTAAAATATCGATGTAAAAAATATTTTTTGAAGCAAAAAAAATTTAATAATCACGAGGCATTCATATATTTTTGTAACATGTAAAGGGTTGACCACATAAACCACAATTTATATAACATAAATTCAATTTAAATACGTTATATATGTTGTGTATGTGAGAATTGTTAAATTTCTGTGAAACCATATGGTTTGGGATAATATTTTGTGTTATATTTATTTATGGAAATTTTAAACATTAAAAAACAAAACGATTCTAACGGAAAAAAATAATTATTTAGCCTACGTATATATGTAAATGAAATTTATTTCCTGCTAAGAATAAATAATTGAAAAGTACTTTAGCATAACACAGTACAACATTTTGTAGGCGATTGAACTTGACAAATTCCCCTATACAATACTTACTAACTTCAAATTAATTTTTAAATAATTATTTGATGTACCATGACCAAACTAATGATGCAGAAGTTCTTCTTTTTGGGTCTTCTTTCATAACCAATTATCAGAATTGAGTCCCGAAATCATGTGTTGTACTGTGTAATATTAGATACTTTAAATATTTGGTATCGTCAGTATGACAGGTACAGGAGGTTTTTGCGCCTTGTTGTGGTGGGCCCTATAAGATGTATTTTGTATTGTAGATAAAGAGAAAAAGCTATTTTTTTGTACATATAACCTTTTCATACGCCCCCGAGCACGACTACAGACAGGTAGTGGTGGACGATATACATCGAAGTTTTAAAAACACTCAATATAATACCCGAAACAATACGATGTTTTTTTTTAACTCATCAACATCGAATGAATATTGATCTTTTTTTCGATGTATCGAAGAGATAAATTTAATACAAGAACTTTGTAGCATATGTCAAATGTCATTATCAAAAACTATACTTGCTTTGTGTGTTTTAATATCGAAGCGAAGAAGATATTACCCTTCTCTGCTTTTTTCCTAAGTTTTTTTTGAACTAACTAAACATTAATATTGGCAGAAGTGTTTGATACATTTTTGGCCATTATTTTAATATACGTTGATGATTGTTACTCCAAGAAAGCGGTTTTTTACTCATACTGACTCGTGAAATTGTAAGTATAAGTGCGTAGACATCATTTAAAATCAAGTACTCTGATTCACTCATACTCACGAGAGCAAATATGAGTGCGATGTCGACATCATACGCATACTCATTAACGACCTCAGTTTGATTTATAATTTAAGGAAAATACTTGACATTGATTCAAATCATTCATCTCATCCATTTACCGTTTTAACACAATTTCATAGTCAGCGCTTGCCGAAAAATCATCCACTTCATACATATAACTTAAGTAAACTGTAATGGCCAAATCGTCACATTGCTATTTCGGGGACATTTCTGGGAGTTTCACATTGAGTTAGGTTCAACCTAAATAAACCACTACATAAATGTTGCAAATGAATACCAATAACAAACTTCTGAGTGATAAGTATGAGTGCTTATAAGTACAAGAAATTATTAGTCATGATTTAGCTGTAATACTTTTTCACTACTCATTGCTGATCTCTGGCGTCCATCACTACAGATAGGTATGACCACCAATAAGTATTAACACAAATAAGTTTGTACAACTACCGGTATGAGTATGAGCAAACAGGCATGCGTATGGATATTCGTACACAGAAGCAAATTTTGCACCAGTGAATGCATTAATCAAAAATAAAATCAGTTTTAACGCTTAATCAAGTGAATTTAATGTTTAATGAAGTGCATTAAACGTTTAATTCTGTGTATATATGCTTATAAGAAAACATAATTATATTTTAAGTATTTTCCAAAACCAGCAATACAAATCTGTGGCCTTTTGACAAAACATCTTAAGTCAAATTTAAAAAGTTGAAACAAATTCTGTTAACTATACGAATTTTCCTTTAAAAAATTTTTTGTATTATTTGTATTATAAACGAAAATATTCATTAATTTCGGTTTATTTTATTATTTGATAAAAAGTTTTATTCTCACCGAGTTTTTTTAAAACTTTTTTTGCTATCTTATCTCAACTTAAGATATTTTGCCAAAATGCCACAGAAATATTTATAGCATTGAATTAGAATTTTATTAATTAATATAAAAGTTATATTTAAACCTAAATATTTTCTATTTTTTTAAAATTATGCTTCTATTAACAATAATAAAATATAATCTCTTTTACGAAAGAGGTTTTTTATAAAAAGATAAAAAAAAACTATTAACTATTTGTTTATATTTTCATGTTTCTAGTTAAAGAGAAAACTCGCTCTGATGCTGCGCTGCTGGCAGGAATTGATAAAAATTTTCCACCATAGCTTAATGCTGAAGTCTTCTGTAAGGCTAACATTATCGTTGGCATACTGCTCGACTTCAGCCCTTGAATTTTAAACGTATTAAAAATGTAACTGCCAACAGATAAACTTCTTAAAGTCATAATAAGAACGAATTTATTTACCTGTCATCATTTCTTAACTACGAATATGCATTTTTTTTGTGTTCGGTAACTTTGTGTTTTTAAAAAGAACAATTGAAATAACACGACGTGTTTTAAATTGCATCCATTTTGAATTTTTTTTTTATATTTTTAATCAAAATTTTGATAGTATTTAATTAGACTAAAGTTTATCAAATTTAATTTCCATTAAATTATTTTTATGAAGAAAGGAATTTTACAACATGAAATTAATTAAAATTTGTTGATAATTTTTCATTCTTGAAGAAGAAAACCAGTACAATATGTGTCACAAGTAGATATCGTTTACTCACTGCGATACTTCAGCACTGAACTTGTATCGTGTATGGCCGGCATTAAGCAAATGATAGTTTCATCAAACTTAACTAAAAATTCCATAAGTTCAGGAAGGCTTGACAAATATTATTTACATGTATTCGCACAGTTGCTTCTGACAGCTTTTGCATATTATAATTGGGCCTTTTGTCCTAAATTAAAAAAAAAAATGCAAACTTTTTTGTGAGAGACACATGTTGGTAATTAAAGTAACATTTGTATACTTAAATTAAAGAATCAGGCTAAACATAAAGGTAATGAAATATGGATAAACATCAAAAGTTAACCCACAAACACATGTTAGTAAGACTAGTGGCAAAAAAAGCATTAAAAAATGTTTGTTATTTTAGCTCATTGCGTGTTTACCGTATCGTGTTAAATGCCTTGTTCCGTTAAGTAAAGAACAGATTTCATCCATTTATAATGTAATACAATATAAATTCTCAAACCTTTTACCGATTTGAAAAAAATTAAATAATAATATGCCCTTATTTTTGAAACAACTGCGTTATTCAAAAAGTGTTTTATTGTGCCATATTGGTTGTACTAAATACATTATAACTCATTGTGAGTTACATAAATATCTATATTAGCTTTACTAAAAATTTTGTATTGTGTTTGAAAAAACGCATAAAATTAAATGTTTGACCGACAGAAGGATATTTTCCAGAATACTCATACTGTGTGGCATTTACCAGCAATTTAAACTCTATTTTTTTTTTTTTTTTTTTTTAATAATTTCCTAGCTTATCCCGCGAAGCTTTATGCTTGTCTGCAGGAAAGAAACCAGAGTCTGCAATTAGCTCCTTTTTGAATGCCAGTTGCCAGAATACATTATTAGAATAAATCACGGTTCAATTTTTAGTGTTGTAAAAATGCGAAGTTTTGCACTTGTTGACGAGAGCATAAATTTAAGCAACTAGTGCATAAATGCAGACCCAAAATAATAAAAGCCATCTTTACAAGAGTTTATTTTCGATTGTCTGCTAAATAATCTATTAATTTTTTGAATTTTACAATCTGTACATTTATCGTATATTTCTTGAATTTTGATTATTTTATATTTTGCAGCATTAAATTTGGCTTGTCGCACAAAAAAAAAATTACGGTTAATGATTACATTAAAAGTTCCTAATTTTGGTACTTTTGATAAAAACGCTTTGTTTTATGAGACTTGTAGAGACTGGTTTTTCGCACTTTCTGATGGGTAGTGCGAGGTGCAAGAGTTAGTGCGAAATTATTTTCTACATAGTTGTTCTTGCAAGACTAAAAATGGTGACGTATTACTTTATTCAAAATACATACACTTGTTGGATAATAAATATGGGAAAAGCTGATAAACAGCTTAAGGTATGGTGTATCTTAATTGGTCCTATCATAAATCATTTTGTATAAATATGTTATTAATTGTTCCCTAGTAGTCTGTCTGACTTTCTGAACTCAAACTGGATATTAAATAAAATTTATATTTTTAAATATTTCATAAAGAGTATATAACTGATAACTTAAATCTTATGTAATATCTATTAACTTTTCAGCTTTATTTAAAAATGTTCACGAAAAAATAAGAATTCAACAATATTTTCCAATATTTTAGCACGTCATACAGAAATCATATTAAAAATAAATTTTGTATTCCCGAAAATAACTTTGATAATATACTTGCATGTGCCCGTGCAAAAAACTGATCTGGAAAAATGGTTTTTATGTTGTTTTCTTACGATGGCAATAAAATGAAGCAATTTGTTTTTTTTTACCCACTTACAACTTCAATTCGAGTCGGAAAAAACCAACCAATTGTAGGGCAATGTAAGAAAAGATAAACTCACTGTGGTTGTTGGTGTTTTGTTTAAGTTTTGATATTGTTGCAAGTAAGACTTTGAGTGGTTATAATTCTTATTGGCTTTAAGGTTATATTTGATATTTTTTTTAGATTTTCTAAAATCTTTGGAAAAGGTGTCCTAAAGAGCTGGCATAAGCAACCAGTGAAATGCGCATAGAAAAATTGGGAAATAAGCACGTCATACAGAAATCTTAATAATAACAATATTTTCCTTTTTATACCAGCCACCATAATTAGTTGTGAAGAAGGTTTCCTTAGTTTGTCATTCCGTTTTAATCTTTTTTATTATTCATCTTAGACCCCATAAAGAATATATATTCTGATTTAAAGTCGATTTAGCCATGTCCGACTGTGTGTCCGTTTGTTGAAAACACGCTCACTTTCGAAAAATTCAAAAGAAATGAACAAATGGTGTCAAAAGCAACTTGGGATTAAAATCCAGCAAAATCGGTTCAGTAGGATCAGAGCTATGAATCAAAAGGTGTAACCACCACCTTAAAAATTTGATTATTTTATAAAAACTAACGTAAAAGGTGGAACAATGCACGGAATGATATAAGATTTTGCAAAACTTCCTTTTATTCGACTGGAAATCATGCTGTAAAATTTCGGGATGATCCGTTTTTAATTTAAACTAGGCCCCGTATAAACCCTACAACCGGAAAAGAGTTTAGTACGCCTGCAACCGTTATTAATAATGCTATCAGAATAAAATTTAATTCTTCACAGTTTTATATGACTAGAAATCACTTAAATAATTTTCGTGATGATCGGTCAATATAAAGCCCACTAAACTGTTAAACAATTTTATTTTTTATTTTTATACCCTTCGCCGAAGGTAAAAGGGTATATATAAGTTTGTCATTCCGTTTGTAATTTCTACAATATGGATCGTACACCCTATAAAGTATATAAATTCTGGGTCCTTATGAAAAGCGAAGTTGATTTAACGATGTCCGTCTGTCCGAAGACCCCATTTATGATGGGAGCCAGGTTATTATACATTTATGCCACATATGGTCCGGAATTGTTTGCTATGGAAATTCAAAAAGATCGGTCCACAAATGGCTGAGATATGAGCAAAAAACCACGAATACCTCTAATTTTTCCCAAAAATCCCTTGTGGTTGTGTTATTTTTATTACTTTTTGCTGTATATCTAGGGAACGGCAAGAGCCAAAGTTTCCAAATAAGTTACATACATTTAGGTTGTCAACACACACCATCCTACAAAATGTGGGCGGAATTGCAGAAGTGGGCGTGGTACCTCCCATACAAAAAAAAATCAAAAATTTATAAAAACCTAAATTTTAGGGCTGCCATATGTCCTATATATATATGACTGATATACCAAAATATCGGAAATTTTTAGTAGAACATATTTTATAAAAAACTCGGAAAAATCGGTTCAGATACGAAAAAGTTACGGCGAAAATAAAAATACCCATTTTTGGGAACCAAAGATCTTTCCCAGTCCAAGTTTTATAACCCAAGTAAATGGTAAATTTCTTCTTAAACACGTCGGTATATAAATCTTTCAAATCGGTTAAAAAATGGCTGAGTTATAACCAAAATACTGAAATCCCAAAATTACTCATTTTATACCCTTCACCGAAGGTAAAAGGGTATATATAAGTTTGTCATTCCGTTTGTAATTTCTACAATATTGATCCTACACCCTATAAAGTATATATATTCTGGGTCCTTATGAAAAGCGAAGTTCAAATCCGGTTGTCTCTTATAGAGGTATTAAAAAGCTTCCATTGCTTCTCGTATTTATTCCATGATTCTTTCGTAGAAACCGAATAGTGTGATGACCAATGTTATTAAGGCATTTAATAACATAAGTATGTAATTGCATTTCATAGAGACTATGTATAGGCAAAAGTGTAGGATTTATATCAGTATAAAGTTAGTTTGATGGATATAATAATGGAATATTGTATATTACTTTTACAGCCTTGTTCTGCATTCGATGAAGTGCCTTTAATTCAGTAGATTTCTTATGACCATATAGTTATAATAGTTAAATAATTTAAATGAAATAATTTAAATATCTATGAAAAGCATTTATCCTTTAGTTTTCAAAAATCCCGAATCCCGATTGGCATCCCTACTGTATACCTAGAGAACGGTAAATGCCAAAGTTTCTTAGTAAGGTACAAGCATCTTTGTAACTAATACATAAAATACGACAAAATGTGGGCGGGACTGCAGAAGTAGGCGAGATTGGAGTTGTGTGCGGTGGACAAAATTGATTTATTGATACCCAAAGAACGGAATTTATATAAATTTCCGTTCTTATTGCATAATAGTGAAGATTATTAAAGCCGAATAAAGAACCCTTAAGAAAATAATGGGAGAAATGATAGAAAACTTGATTTGTTGTTTTTCGGCTTTCAAACTTTCATAGCAAATGTCAACAATAAAAACACTCATAACTGAAATTGTAGTAATGGATGTGCGGTTTTCACAATACAAGTGATTGGACGAGTAGCAAAAAAGTCCTCAACATCTTAGTGCTTAACTACATGTTCAGTCACTTGTTATGTGAAAACCGCACATGTGTATCTGATAATGTGTCAAGTAAAATAAAATCAACTTTTCTGTGTCAGTGTCGTTATTGGGTTACGTATTGGGACAAGTTTAGCGAGCATACAATTTACGATTCTTTGTTGATCAGAAAAGTCAAATTAGGCGATGCGTTTTAAGGCATTAACATATCTTTGTATGCTTTTCTATTCAAATTTTATGTGCTTAAAATTATTATAGGTTTTCTTTAAAAAAATTACATTTTCTAAATTTAATTTCATCCATTATTTAAATTTCAATACGATTATTACATTCTGTGCCACTTGTTATCGATAAAGAGATAATCCAAGAACTTTCACACTACGACAAGATAAAATGCGTTTGTAAATATAAACCACAAATAAACAAATGAATAAATTTTCCATTCTAACTTTGTAACTATAGCAAATAAATGAAGTTACCTGGTTACATGTGTAAATCGATTTTGTATGCTTCAAAATTGCTGTTACATGGTGCATAAAATGAAAAATTTATGAAACACAGAAGAAGTGCCTGCGTTAAGAAAAAAGGAAACTTTGACCTACATCATGTGATTCAATCTCAAACCATAAGGGGACTTATGCATATTTTACACATTTTTGGGTTGACATACAAGTCCTTATGACAAATTTTTTTTTTGTCTTTTACAACTTCGTGACTGCTAAACAATATTTTTCGCAAGTTATTGTAAGTTTATTTTTGTCTTTATTCTGTATTCCAATAAAAAAAAAAAACAGTTTCTTTTAGCAACACTACTTCTTACAAATGTATTTTCATTTTCTGTTCCATTATTTTTTTTCTTTCGGTTGCTACTATTTTCACTAATTGGCTGTCAGTTATGTGTCAATGTCGTCTACGTGACAAAAATAATAACAATATTGTTTTTAAATTTGGTATTAATATATTTGGGATATAGTTTTTTTTTGTCGAGTCGAATATAAAGTAAAGATTGGATGGTGAAAGTATTGTGGCTGTAACGAAAGAAAACCAATTACTAAATTTATTTATGAAAAAGATTAACTCAGTATTTGTTGCGCAAATGAAGTAAACCCCATTTTCTTAATAAAATCAATTAATGTTGTCAATATATATGTATGAATGTAATTAATTAAAAAAATAACATTAAAAGTAACAAACAGACTATTAAATTTAATTATTTTAGAGAACGTAATTTGCCTTAGGGGTGGGCAATTAATATCGATATATCAAAATATCGATATTCAAAAAAATAATAATCGATATATATTGCCGATATTTAAAATACCCATAGATCGATACATCTATATATATTAACGACCATTGAATTCGATATTTTTAAGAACTCTATAAGAAAATTAAACAATTAAACCGTTGTTCAACTGATTATAATACTGGTTTTTAAGAATTCCATCATATGATTTTTAACAAATATTAAGAACAAAGCGGCGCTTTTCCATTGTACGTTTTCATTGTTTGCAAAGTCAAGGCGAAGAAGCTTAAAATTTCCTTAATGTGGTTTTGTTTTAAAAATAGTTATTTTGTGAATAGAATGAGTTCTTCCTAGTGGAAGTTTAAAAACAAGAAAATGACGAATCTTCTTCCTGTGATTTATGTAGAAAGTCTTAAAATTTTGAAAATATCGATAAGAAAAATTTGAATATCGATATTATTATTAATTAAAATACAGCTACAAAACAGGTAGCAGCAGCTATACACACACAGTTTTTGCCGCAAGTTCTTAGCTGCTATTATTAATTCGCGCTGAATTACAGCAATAAATACAAACAACAAGAATAACAGGTGGTATGGATTGCTTCGCAGTAATTTTTACTGCTAATTAAAGGCCATTATGCCGAAATTTGTTCATGTTTACATAGGGTTAGAAATGTCAAATATTTTTGTAATTTTGTAAAAAAAATACAAATGCAACGAAACAATTTAGAAAATTATATTAAGTTGCAGCTAAATAACTTATAGTCCCTACTACTTCCATTCTGCCAAAAGTGTCATCTAAAATATCGGGTGTACATATATGCGTCTCTCTCTCTCTCTTTAATAAAGTGATAAAAACAACGAGCTGTAGCCTGATAAAAAATAACTAGTTGAAGTTTTCCTGCACAAGTACAAACATTCAGTCGATAGTAATATCGATAGTATCCCAGCACTTGTAGAAAGACATACAAAACTTTAAGAAAGTAAATCAGATCCTGTAAAGTTTTAGCTAAATTGTCGACATTTTACGCCTCATCTTTCGAAAATGTCTTTAAAATATTTCATCTGCCAAACATCTTCATTATCGTAGTCGATGTAAATTTAGAAGTGCCGTCTAAAGTTAGATTAACAGGAGAACATATAAAATAAAGAGTGCTCCTGATGTCCATATCGGATGAGTACTGGTTTGACTAAAGCAATCAAAAAGTCCGTACTAATTTGTGGTGCAATTAAAATTTTTAGGCAAGTTGGTAATTCCGAGTATGTCAAAAACGTTCAGTTTTTGATGACAACAATATGCACGGAAAATATTCCGGTCAGTGTTCTTAGAACTATTCAAAGAATCGCCTAAATTATGGCGCATTAAAAGCACCAATATACCGATGAAAGTCGGATCCTACAAAAAATGTATAAAAATGTTAACAAGATATGAAAAATTGTTTGATTTTTTCTTCGCCTACAAATTAATAATAAAATAAGTATTGAACTTTTTAATTGTCTAGTATGTGTGACAAGTTTCGTTTACTCTGCCAGATTTGAGCACTAAACTTATGTAGTGTATGGCAGACACTACATAATCATATCAAAATTCTTTTAAATTTACTTTTTTTAGATTTCATTTGGCGAATAAATAAAATGTGGTCTTAAAAATTAACGAACAGTTTTATTTAGCTGTCTTCCCTTTTTTGTTTTTATTGAACTGTTTTTTAATTGTAGAATTAACTGCCTGGCTTAAGCCAATGTGCGAATACATGTTAATTTTATGAGGCAAACCATATTGAACTTAAGGGTTTTGGTTCTATTGTTAGATCTATTTAATAAGAAAAAGAATACAACAAATGGTTTCTTTGTGTTTGTGTAGGTAAAACGATATTTACCAACAATAATTGTTTTCAATATTTCACAACTTTGATGAAAATAAAAAAAACAATAAATCTTTTTACTTGCCATATTTTCCAATACGTCCTTTAAATATTCCTTTACCTAATGCAAACATTTCTAGCTTCCCGTCCTTGCCCTATTTTATTCTAGAGATTTAATTTTGAATAAGGACATGGCTAAAAAACATACAACCGTGAAAACCCATTCTTATTGTTTTTGTTTCGTTCCTTATTGTTAAGATAAAATTAAAGCAGCATCTTCCCAACCACTTATTTTATCACTGTGGCTTGTTAAGTTACGAAAATATTTAGAAAATAATTATAGTTCGACCCTAACATGAACTTCTTCACGCATTTCGTGTTTTTTTTTTTGTATAATTTTAATTTTTTTAATTTTAATTTTCTTTGTGTGATCGACTTAGAAATTTATAGTTTTGCTTACTTATTTTAACAATTTTTTGTCCTTTCAGATACAGAAAACAGCCATTCCGTTCATGAAAACGAAAATGGTTTCATTCCGAAAAATATTTTCGTCATTTTCTGAAGCACTAAAATACGTAATGAATTCCGTTTCAGAACGGAATTGTACTCTTTGACATGGCTGTATATAACTTTTGAAGTTCTAACCGTTTTGTTTTTTAGAATTATGTTTAGTTATAAAGTACGACGATAACTAAGTGCAACAAAATTCGGGTCATCGCCGCCAGTCCCAATGCTTGCAACGGGAAATGAAACTAAACTAGTTTTAGAGCAAATCTGCCAAAGGGTTTTGAAAAGTAAGCTCGGGTTCCCGAAAGTAAAATAAAAATAAATTAAATGCACTTCTGAGCCAAAAGACTATTTCAGATGTCTTCAGTTGAATTGTATGGCGATTCTTTTCTTAGAATATATTAAACCTATAACACTAATATGAAGGGATAATTTTTGTCCTTTTTTTAACTTCCACACAAAAGTATACTAAAATTGCACAAATTGCCCGGAATTTCGAAAATCCGTTTTACATACGATGCACTATTTTTTGGTCTTCGGGAACACGTGCTAACTTTTCAAACCCTTTGGCAGATTTGCTCTACCAATAGTTTAGTTTCATTTCGCGTACTGAGGCTGTTTTTTTGTTGTTTCACAGTGTAATGGCTCATTTATGATTTAGAAGTTCCTATGAACCGAAAACACAGTTATCGTGGCTTGTGAGTGTCCGATTTGTGATCGCAAAACCTTGTGGCCGCCCGAAAGTGAGATAAGTCCTATACTGAATAAACGTAAAGAGATCACGTTTAATAAAGCTCTAACTCCAGGAAAATATTTTTTCATATCCTGATAAATTCGCATTAAAATAGGTCACCAGTAAAGTGAATAACAAATAGCCCCCTAAAAACCTTCCTTATATTTCCGGTTACATTTTTATCAATTTAAAACAAACACATAAACACAAGAATGTTTGCTCTTTTGTTTACTATCGAAACTCTCCTTTTTTCAGAGAATACATTTAAGTAAACCCCTGTACCTAAAAAATTTTACAAATTTTCTCTCTTTCTTGAAGACAGTCATAATTTATTATCTTTATGCAAAATACTGTAAACTGAATCTGTACAAAAAATTAAATAGTTCAGCTGTAAAAGTGTAATTTGATTAAACGGAAATATGAAGTTCCTGTGGCCGGAAACTCAACAACTTCTTTTAATAAAATTACATCTAAAACAACTGAAAGTGATTTATGTCAAAAAATTTTACACAAATAAATCAAAATTTAAATTTTGATACATTTAACATAAAAAGTAATTTAATAATCCGGATTAAAAATTAAGTTAGTTACAATTTTATTGTTTTCTCGAAAAACTTATAAGAAATACATTTTAAAGCGTATTTTTTTTTGCAATAATTAAAAACTTTAAAAGTTTATTTTGTATTTAAATAAATATTTTTTTTGGCAAATTTAATTATTTTTGCTTTTCTAAACCGAATATTTTACCATTTTTGTATATTTAATTGACTAAAATTTAAAACAAGGTAAATAATATCAGTTTAAATAAAATCAATTGTGATTTGTGATGCGTTGTGTATGTGAGCCAAATTACTGTATACTTTAATAGTGATAAATTTAAATTAAATGACATGTGGAGGTAAATATGCTTGTGTTTTTATGACTTTTTCCATATTAAATTTACAAATTATTTTATTTTTATTTTAAAGGTAAATTAAATATGAATTGTGGTAAATATTTCTTTAAAAGTTTCGATCTTTAAGTTTGCCTGAGTATAATTTTATTGCTTGTTATTTAAATATATTTTCTATTTAAGCTTATATTACCGAAAATACGGACTAAAGCTATGTTCACATTATGTGTATTTGTCATGTGGATTCTCATTTGTTCACATGTTAAATTTATACATATCGTCTGAACCCCTCCAAGCAATATCATGTTTTATTTCTCTGTGAACAGTACATGTGACATTTTCAATTTAGAACGAGTTCTATTTTCAAGTGACAAAGCTGTTCTGACATCAGCTGTTTTTTTTAAACAAAATTGTTGTTATCGGCAAAAATTAATTTAAATTTTAAAAAATACACTCACAATATTCTGTACGTAAAATTAACTGAATTTGTTATATAAAATAAATGAAAATTTAGTTAAGACCCGGTCTACGTATTTTTCATTTATTTTTAACGAAAAGTTCTTTTAATTTTCACTGTCAAAAAGTCAACCCCATGTTCCGTAAAAACAAAAAAAATTTCAGTTATTTCATAAAAATAACTAACAAAAAATTAACTGAATATTCCGAAAAAAAACAAAGAAATATATTCATAAATTCAGTAATTTTCGTTTACTCCACAAAAGAACCGAATTTCTAAAAAAACACCAGTTTTTCTAATGAGAGAGAGAACATTATTATTTACTTACCCTGTTATACACGCTTGTTTTTCTTTTGGTGTACTGACCTCGTTTGTTTACGGAAGAGCCTATTAGATACCAGCACATTTGATGTATTTAACTAAATCATTGTAACAAATAGAAAATGGGAATTTTTTACACAAAACAAGCACATGGATTTTTAAAGATAAGTAAAAATTCATTTTGTCTTTCTTTTTACTTGTGATCGAAACATGTCATGGTAACCAGCCGCCTGGGTTCGAATCTCAGGTCAGTCAAGAATGAATGATTATCAATAACAATTTTAATTAATTTTCATGTTGTTAAATTCCTTTCTTCATAAAAATAATTTAATGAAAATTAAATTTGATGAACTTAAGCCTGATTAGAATATTAAAAATTTGGATTAAAAAAACATAAATAGTTCAACAAAATAACCACAATTCTAATTATTGATAAGTAAAAATTTATTTTTTGGTAGTTAAATTACATAAAATAATTCCTTTGTTTTAACGGAAAATGTAGTTAATTTTTTGACAGTTAATTTATATAAAATAAAAACTGAATATTCCTTTGTTTTTTACGGATTATTAAGTTAATTTTTTTAAACTTAATTTATATAAAATAACTGATAATTCATTTGTTTTTACGGAATTCGCGGTTGTTTTTTTGACAGTAAAAATTAAATGAACTTTTCGTTATTTTAAAATAAATTTTTATATAATTTTAAACAAACAAGCATTTAACTTAATCAACGGGCAACATTAACTTATACTGAAAATCCGTATTAATATGCACTTAGTTTTTTAAATAGCTGTTAGAATCAGTTAAAAATGCATTTGCTTGGAATTTTAAATGTTTATTTATATAAAAATGACTGAACGGAATACTTCTTATTCGAATGTGTATTCTAAGTCAAATTACAATCCTCTAAAGTTGTTATACACATTCGAATAATATGAAAATTTGAAGTTAAAAAAAGTTATGTGTCAAAAGCGAGTGAACTTTAACATTGTGTGAGATCATTCGAATTCCACTTTGTGTAAAACAACGTTGCTTGTATAATATAATTAAAATCAATTCACCTTTGATTTTTTACTTTGTAAAAACTTTTGTTCAATAAATAGTTTTAGTTTGCGCTTTAGAAATTGTGTTGAAAATTCTATCTCTGCTTATTACAAAATTGCGTTTGTTACGTTTCGAAATTTTTTTAACCGGTAAAATGTGAAAACTATAAAACTTCGGACCTTTATAATTTTTTATGTTCTATTTCTGATTATCGAAAATTGTGTCTCTTACTAACTGGGTTTATGTAAACTTAAACGAGATTTAAGTAATCCACCTAAAAATAGTTTTGAGAGACTCTCACCTGTTGTACAGTGATTTGAGTTGCTATAATTAAAAATAAATTGATTCAAAATCGTATTAAAATTTAACGTAACGTTGATTTTCAATGAAGCAAATAAAGACTTCTTTAATGTTCTGATGAAATTTTCCGCCTGACCATTGGACGTGGGATGACCAGGTGAAGTGAAAATTTGTTTATACCATTTATCTTGGTGAACTCTCAAAATTCTTTAGAAGTAAACTGTCTTTCATTGTCACTTAAGATTGTATCTACAAGTCTGTATTGCCAAAATAATTTCTTAATCGAATCAATGGTAAAAGATGACGTTATTTCCTTAGTTTTAAATATTTCAACCCACTTTGTGTAAAAGTCTATGATGGCCCATAAATAGTAACCCATAACTGGTGAAGCAAAGTCTACATGCTTTCTACTCCAAGATGAGCTTTCAGGGTGCCACGGTATTAATGTGGATTTCTCCGGAGAAGACGCTAACGCTTAACAAAATACAGAATTTTTCACTATTCTTTCAATGCTCAAATCTAAATTTGGCCGCCAGACCTATGATCTAGTTAAATCTTAGTTTTTACAATACCCATATGAAAGCGATGTAGGTGATTACGGATTGGGTCCTGCACTTTGGAGGGAACAACCGTTCTATAACCCCAAAAGAATACATCCATAACACTATGGAACAATTTTGGGATTATTGTCTGGGGGGTGAGAAATTCCAATTCCGGTAAAAATAAATTTGTGGAGAAAAAAAAAATATTTTTTGCCTAATAGTATACTATGGAAAAAAAATTTAAATTTTAGGCAAAAAAATATTTTTTTTTCTCCACAAATTTATTTTTACCGGCAAAACTGTTGATTATAAGGAAAAACGTTATATGAACGGATTAAAGAAATTGTAATTCTAAATTTTTTTCAGTTTGTTTTAGCAAAATCGGACAAGTGGTTCTCGAGTTATGTTAAACAAAAAACATCAAGATAAGGAAAAAATTTAAAATGTCATAAAAAAAACTGACACATACGAACGCCAAACCCTTTGAGGGTTTTACTATACTGACCTAGTACCATCACCCTGACTTGGAATTTCTCACCCCCCAGATTGGCTGTTGTACTGTGTAATCAACCGAAAGTTCAAAAGATCTTCTTTTGAAAGGTTCAAACTCACTTCCCTCTTATTTCGTTACAACTCCTGCTTATATTGCATTTACCACTCTAGACAATGCTGGGTCGCGTCTTGTTTCCCTAGCTACTTCTTTAAAAGGATAATTTAAGTAATTCTTAGACCCAACATAATTAACATAGCTCTTTTCTTTTTCTTATGAGATAAAACAACTGTTACGGCTAGGTTACCAGCATCTGTAGTAAAAATTGGTAACGAGTTATCGAAATGTACAAACATTTGTTCAGAAGAAACTTCAGATTTCATGTTTTCAAATGCTCTTTGACACTGTTCAGACCAAATGAACTTAGCATTTTTCTTCACAAATTTTTGTGTAAAATTTTGTAATAAATTTTAATAGTAATTAGTCATACCTATAAATGCTCCTACTTCTGTAATATTTTTCGGTATCGGATACTCTATAATACATTGCAACCTGTCATTATTCTTATGTTAGCCATATCCATTGATTGTAAAACATAAGTAAGAAACTTTTTCCTGTAAGTACTTACATTTATTAAGGTTCAATTTAAGTATAAAGTAATTTAAGTATTCAACTTGAGTATTTTAATATGTTCAGATACAGTTTTCCCTGTGACAATTATGTCATATTGGTAAGCCACAACACTTTGGATTAAACATCAAATATTTTCAAATTTTTTTTTGCAAAATTACTACGGCTGGTTTAATTCCGAAAGGAATTTGGTTCATTCTCAATGTTCCTATATGTGTGCTCCATGTGCACAAACCTTAAGATTCCTCATTTTAAACTAACTGATTGTATGCATTTGAGAGGTCTAATTTAAAAAAAATTCCAACACTCAAAGCTGCAAAAATTTCCTCAATGCGTGGTAATGGATACTTGAAGTAAACTAACCGTTTGTTAATTGTAACCTTATAATCTACTCAAAGAATGGCCTACAGAAACTAAAATATCTCTTTTTATGAGATTTTTAAGTTCTGCTTCAACTTTAGACTTCCAAGACAATGGAACTGGACATCGCCAAATAAGTTGCTTAACTCAGTTTTTAACTGTTCTACAATGTTGTTATTGTATAATTTCCATATTAAATTCTCTAAAAAAAATGTCTACCTAAAATTGGGTTTGTGCTGGCATCAGAAACTGTTATCCTTAATGGTTTTATAGTGTCTCTATACTTTATATTTGCAATAAGCTCACCAATGATATTAATTCTATCACTTGTGTTACTCACGAATTTATTACTGCAATGTTGCAATTTTTTAAATTGAATTGCGTTGACAAGACTTCTTCGGAACAATGTACAGGGAGATCCAGTTTCACACATAATTTCCATGTGAATTCCATCTACTGTCACTGGTAAAATATAAGGATTAAAATTATTGTTGAAATAGTAAAACAGCAGAATCAAAATTATTTGAAAAGTTATCTATATTAGTGTTTACAACACAATTAACATTTCTACTACAAGGTGACTCAAAAATAACGAAGGGGTTTGACCATTTCAGGTGTTATGTTGCTTATTTCGTCGCATATATGCCTTTTTTAATTGCTGGATGGTTCTTGGCTTTTTAATGTAGACTTTTCCTTTCAAACAGTCTGGGACGGAGGCCAATTAAAATCACTTGTACGCAAAATAATTCGTCTCAACAATTTGGGCACGTTGTTCAATTGCGTACTGCTCCATTTTAAATTTCCCAAGTCTTCTTTACAAAATAATGAAAAGAAAAGAAAAAAAAATATAATAAAAAAGTTATAAGCAATTCTAACACCTTTGGTAATTTTGGGCCACCCTGTATTATTTCGGCATACAGTTGAAATATGTCCAATTTTACCACATACATGGCACTTGCTGTTCTTGTGAGTTACTTACGTTATGTCGCTTAATGCTATTGAAATAACCATTTTGACTATTTTTTTTTAAACTTACATGTTGTTTTTCCTTGACAGCATTAACCTCGGCTTTTTCTTTTGTTTTCATAACTACCTTTGTTTGCATTAAAACAGTTTTACGTAATGCGTTTTCTAACGTTAGAGTTTCATCTTCTTCACAATTATTGTCAAATATCTTTTCTGGGAGTCCCGTTACAAAACGATCCAGTAAAAATGAATTTAAATTTTAAAAAAATTTGCAACCAATAACGAGTGGTTTAACTCTAGCAAACCATTGTGACACGCTTTCTCCATCAGTATATACTGCTGCATAAAATTGTTTGCTTTCGTGGAACACAATAGTTGGTGGTGTATAATGACTTAAATAGGGAACACAACTGTTCATACGATTTGGGTTACATAACCTTTGGAGCAGCTTAATGGTTCTAATTCAATATATTTTAACAATGTTGAATGTTGCTTTCTTTGAAATTTCATTATCACTTTTCAATTCACACAAATGTATTTAAAGTTTTTTTTTCCAAATTTGCCATGCTTCTGATTCACAACTAAATTCTAGCAATTGCGTTGCCTGGAAGAATGTTCTTGTAACTTCACAGTTAACGTTGGATGTACTTACTATTATTTCTAATTATTGTTTTTATACTCTCCACCACAATTAGTTGTGAAGAGGGTTTATTAAGTTTGTCATTACGTGTAAAACTTTTTTATTCTTCATCTCAGACCCCATAAAGTGTATATATTCTGGGTCCTTGAGTGATTCTAAGTCGATTTAGCCATGTCCGTCTGTCTTCTGTTGAAAACACGCTCACTTTCGAACAACTCAAAAGAAATTAACAAACTTGGTGCCAAATTGCTTTGAGTTATCCTAAGCAGTTTGGGATTGAAATTCAGCAAAATCGGTGCAGTAGGACCAGAGTTATGAATCAAAATGTGGAACCACCACCTAAAAAAAATGATAATTTTGTTACAAAAAATAACATAAATGGTGGAACAAGGCAGGGAATGAGATACGATTTTGCAAAAGTTTGTTTTATTCGACTAAAAATCACGCTGTAAAATTTCGTTCAGATCCGTCCATAATTTACCCTAGGCCCCATATAAACACTACTCCCGGAAAACAGTTTAGTACGCCTAAAACCGTAAAAAATAATGCTATCATAACAAAATTTGAATTGAAACGTTTACTCAAGCTAGTTTAAATTGCTAAATAATTTAATATAGATCTAAACCTCAAACCAACCAATTTAAATGCTGATGTCTGTTATTATAAAGACAAATTAATAATAAATAGACATCATATACATAGATATCCCTCCTGAAATATTCTAACAGTCGGTGGAGGGTATTAAAGATTCGGCACAGCCGAATATAGCACTCTAACATGTTTTTTTGCATACAATTATAATTACTATTGTTTTTTTTTCTTTTTAGAAAATATCATGGTAGAATAAGTACAAGGTATCAAGGTATATTTACACAAGGTAGACTCATTTGGGAGTGTAGACATGCTGCTCTATAAAAATAACCGAGTGGAACGGAATTGTCAAAATTGTCTTCATATAAATTTAACGCACACATGTACAAATTTTGGCTCATATACACGGATTTTGACATTGGTGTTCCAACTTAGGTAAACAGCTGACAAACATATGGGCCAACGAGTTTACCTTGTGTAAATATACCTTGCAAGGTATAGTCATTAGACATTTTGTTTTCAATTTCAAAACCCATATAACGTCAAACCAAAGGAAAATAAGGAAAAAATAAAAACAAGCGTCAAAAATCAAATAAATTTATTTGACACTACATGGGTAAATAATGGAAACTCTCCCTAATGAACATACCTGGTACTTATTATACAGGTGTGTCATGGAAATCGAAAACGTAAAACGAAAGAATTTAACAGTCCTTTTTATTCAACTTGTAATCTAATTTTTACAATTTTTGTTAAAGAATTCTGTTTAATAGAGCATTATTTGTATAATATTTGTCATGAAATTTTTTTATTACAGAAACCTTATTGAAAAACGACTCTTAAAATTCTTTCGTTTTACGTTTTCGATTTCCATGACAGCCCTGATACTGTGGAAAATATCAAAAATTTCCCTTTTTTGAAAATTTTTTTTCTTTAATTTTTTCTCGTCACCAACTATGTGATGAATTGATAAAAGTTCTTTATTGAATAATCATTCATTGAATTACAAATATGAACATGTTTTTAATCTAGATTATTTTAAGGTTACTATGATTAGAAAATATGAAGTAAATACAATATCTATCAATTATAAAGATAAAGAATGATGCCAAGCTCTAAACCAATATAAGTACAGTAGACAAAAAACCAAAAAATACCACCCAAATATAAAACCGGGGTACATTTGATTTGGCTCTTATTTGCTTATTTTTTTATAAAAAACTAAAACGACCCAAAAAGTCTTGAATTTTCTAGATCTGATGTTTCAATACTCTATTAGTATTGGTTTTGCAGCTAGAAACGTTAAAAGTTGTGTGTTAAGTGGACACGGGTACGCGTTCTATGGTTAAAAAAAATATATTTTCTTTCACAAATACTATCAGGCGTATTAATGTGGATTTCAGGAGGAGAATTTATATTGAACCTTTCCTAAAAACCCTTAATTAGACCTAATTTCAATACAGTAATTCAAATTTTTTTAGTATTTAGTGCTTCATTAAATGTTTTTCGGGTGGCCGCTTTTTATGGGACCAATGGGTAATTATAGACCGATTACCTAAAATAAGCATGGTACTATTTCTAGACATATATGTATAACAAATATCATCACAATATCTATATTTGTATTGTGTTTAGATTATTTTCCAGAGTTGGCTTTATATGGGGACAATGGCTTATAATGGACCAATTTTCACAAAATTAGGCAACGATATTTCTGATATTACACTTTGCGAAAATTTCTCGAAGTTCTCGCCGAGAATAACAACCCCTAGTTAAGCTGCCATTCGGATTTTATGGTCTCATAAATATTTTGGATAAAACTTGATTTTACCGAACACATGCCATTTTTCTTACGTCTTTATCTCGGAAACAAATTGAAATTTTTTCCTGTTTTCAGAAAAATTAACTCATATAGCTGCATCTAATGGCCCAAAATTGCCAAAATTTAAAAAAAAAATTTCTCCGTTTTAACCCATAGGTGGCAAACCAAAGGAAATTCAGTAAAGTACTTCTCAAAAATAGTCCTTATGATGTAATTCATTTCTAACATTTCCCAGCTGCATTAACATTAAAAATTGGAGAAATTTATGAAACAATATATTTTAATGCTAAAAAAAATTTATTTATCATTTTCATGTTGTTTTGGTAGTTTCAATAATTTCATGCTTCCACAATGTCATAACACAATATCTAAGGGTGGGAAGCTTAACAATTTTATATCCATTATTAAGCAATGTTAACGCAAAGATAAGAAAGTTAAAGAAAAACCCCTAAATAAAATATGTAAAAAAAATACCGACATTGGTGGCTGCAAAAATATTTTCTCCCAAACAACACTGAATAACTTAGTAAAAGCGTCATTGAAGTAAGATAAATTAAATATGTATGTACCTATGTAAGTACAAGTGTGCAAGCAGCTGAAAGTTCTTGGAATTATCTTAATGACTTCAGGTGTTGTATACAATATCTTATGGTGTAGAATAATTGGCCTTATTTGTAGCCATAATCTACTTCAGCGGATTACTTAGGCTGCACATAATATCCTTTGGGTCGCGGTCTTTTGGCCCTTACACATTAATAATGTTAGTGCAAAAATATAAAAATGTTTAGTAGTGGCCAAATTAATAATTTTAAATTTAGTCATCTGAAGGTCATAATAATCTTAAACACTTTTGGTAGTGTGACAGTTTTTTTACATCAACTTAACGAAAGATTTTTTTCAAGGGTTACTTGCGCAACAAGGCAACAAGGCAACAAGGCAACCGGGTAACTTTGGCGTTTTCTACCCACATTTTCTCATGCAAACTGCTAATGTGCATATCTGAAACTTCTTGAAATTTTTAAAAAAGCGGCAGTACCGCTAAATTTATTTTCGTAATTTGCGTAAGAGAAAAATTAGTATTAACATATTTTTTTGATAAGTTTTTGATAATCTTTTTTTTTATATTGAAAAAAAGGTTTGTAAAGTAAAGTACCTGTTTTGTTTATACAAATAAAAATAATTTTTGCTTTCTATATTTTTTGTAATTAAAAATGTTGTAGCCTATTTTTCAAAAACAAATAATTAAAAAAATATATTTTTTACTAAATTTTTTTTAATTAAAATTTAGAGGGCTAAAATTTACCACCACGTCATAAGGTTTGCCCCAAAATTTCACCTCCACAGTTAAAGGTTAATCTATAATATGTCTTCTTTGCTATAACTGATATATGAGGAGTTAATACTACTCTTGCAGTATAGTACTTGGTTGTAACGGCCCGTGCAAAAAGTATGTTTCTAGCGTCTTCTGTTTTGGAAACAAACAGTTAGTTTACTCGACTATTGCACTGTAAAGAGTAGTGCAAAGAACATATCTTACACCAGAACCGTAACCAAATTAAATTGTGGGTTACACCACTTTTGCGCTGATAGCCTCATATATTGGACATTTCTGCATTAAATCAAATCTTAAATTACATAATTCCTACCGCAAGTAGTGGTGGTTATAAAAATGCGTTTTTGTTAAAATAAGATTATATTGGTTAATTGATTTTTTTAGTTAATTTCGAATACAAATTTCAATTATTTATTTTAATTCATTTAATAAAATTTTAATAGAATCTTACAAATAAATCAACTTCTATGTTGCGTTGTTGAAATAGAATATTAATTAATTTTTTTTTATTTAGCTTGAATGAACTGAGGTAATTGAATCAAATATAGCTTTTATGGTAATTATTATTTTATTGAAACTAGCAAGTAACACATTGTTTAAAATCGAACTTGGTTTTTTTTATCATATTTTTTTTATTAAATTAGTCATTATATAAATTTTTACAAATTTATGTAATATTTAACTTTAAAATAATAAATAATTTATAAAGCCTTCGTTTGTAAACTTCTTTTAAAGACTTGTTTTTTAATAAATATCTATAAAAAGCATTTATCCCGAAAAATCCCGATATCCCGTAAAATCCCGTGATTTGATTTTTTGTAATCCCGAATCCCGGGATTTGTGAAAACCAGTCCCGATTGGCATCCCTAATATATACGGTGACCATTCGTCCTTATTTATAGGAGGACGGTAAATTGTCCTTTTTTTAACTTTTTATTACAATTTTTTTTTTATAGCTCCAACATAATAATTTTTTTGTTTTCTTAACACCACAAAATTTAAACATCAAAAAAAAAAATAAATTATAATCATTCAAAGCAGTAAAAACCTGGCAACACTGAAAAAGGTATGTTCAATGCGTCAAATTTTTTGTCAGTTGGATTAAATCCGATATTTCATACGTATTAATAAAAGAATATTAATATATATAATAAAAGAAATATAAAAAAAATGTATTGTTAAATAAAATTTTATACAATAATTTTCTATTATTTCGGTAAGTTTTTAATCATTATTTATTTATTTAAAAACAAAGTATGTATGTACATGCATGTATAAACAGCCTTTACATATTTTAGATATGCCGCCAAAAAGAAAATGTAAATAGTGAACTGAAGTCGAAATTTCCATTCATACATAAAACCGTAAGTGACCATGATGTAAGGTGTGGAATATGTGCAGCCCATTTTTCCATTGCAAATGGTGGCGCTTCTAGTATAAAAAACCATTTAGAAGCTATAAAACATAAAAATGCAGTTGTCGCCAGCAGTTCAAGTCGCCAATTGACAAACTTTGTAAGAAGAGTAAATTTTAAAGATAAAGAAAAAGAGTTGGCTGTCATCGAAGGTACTTGGGCTTATCATTCAGTGCACCACAATTTTTCATTTCGATCGAATGATTGCACCACAAAATTAATTAAATCATGCTTCGAACCAAAATATTCGTGTGCTCGAACTAAATCTGAAGCAATTATCAAAAATATTTTGAAACGTGTTTCATTGGATTTAATAAAAAGTGAATTATCTGAGGCCAGCTGCATTGCAATATATTTAGACTGTTCATACCACGGACCTATTAAATTATGACCAATATAAGTCCGATATTTCCTACCAAAAAAAGGAATTATGGTGAAAGTTCTAGCTGTAAATGAACTTCAAGGTGAAAACTCCGATATTATTTCCAAAAGTCTTCAAGAAACATAAGAAAAATTCGAAATAACTAGTAAAATTGTAAAATTGCAATTTTGGGGGTGTTGCCAGAAATGGACGAAATAATATATTTCATAAAATGCAAAATTTTATTGGAAAAAATCTAATTGGTGTGAATTGCGTTACCCATATTTTAAATAATTGCATTCAAACTGCTGCTGATTCCCTACCAGTTGATATTGAAGTAATTTTTTACATTTACACAGTTCGAGTGGAAAAACTTAAGGAAATTTGTAGAGATGTTGACATTGAATATAAAAAATTATTGGGCCACAGCAAAACACGCTGGTTGACATTAATGCCAGCGTTAGAGCGAATTCTACAATTATTTGAGCCATTAAAAGAATATTTTCTTTCTCAACAAAAGTGCCCGGTGACATTGCATAAATTTTTTAATGACCCATGCACATAGTCAAGCTTTTATATTCCATACATATATTTGTCGTCTAGAGTCACAACAGATTTCAATGCCCGAGGCTGCCCTAACTTTAAAGGACTTAAAGGTAAAATTAATAGCACGCAAAGAAGAAGTGTTTTTACCATTGGCTATTAAAAATTATCTTTCCATACTAGAGCTGGCAGGTAGTATTGATGGATTAAAGTTCAAAGAAATTGTTACAAGTTTTTATGACATCTGTATTGACTATTTTAATCAATGGAATGCAGCATTTAAAAACATTAAACATTTCGATTGGGTCGTTTTACGAAGAATTCCATGTTGGCAGTCTATTGAAAAAAGTTTAGTTCAGATAAATGAGTTAAGAGATGATTTGAAAATTAATAATGAGGAACTATTTAACGAAGTAGCCTGCGTTAAAAATTTTGGAGATGCAGAAAAAATTGAGAAGTGGGAAAAAGATAATACACCAGTGGCTCAAAAATGGTTGGAACTTTTTGGCTATTTCAATGAAAAAAATATTGGATGTAAGAATATAATAAAGCTTGTAGAATTTTGTTTGTGTCTGCCGGCTTCTAATGCGCCAACAGAAAGAATATTTTCAATTGCTAATAATTTTTCGACATCGGAAAAGTCCCAACTAAAAGTGGTTACTTTAGAATCACTTTTAATAAAAAAGTGCAATTTTCAAATGGACTGTGCGGAATTTAAATTCTTTTTTAAAAAAAATACACTCTGCAGAAAAATATCAATAAAAGCTTTAGGTTTATTTAAATGTTTTTAATTATAAAACTTTTTGTTTAAAGACTTGTACCTTATTTTTAATAGAAATTTCTATGATTTTAATTATTTTTAATTAATTAATTTGATGTTTAAAGCCTTACTTGTGAATTTCCAGGCAATTTTGTTTTTATAAACAATAACATAAGTATGCATGTATGTATGTAAATTACTTTGAATTATTTTATTATATATACATATGTACAAACAATAAACTTAATGCTCCATATATGTAATGTTTATAATTTTGAAATGCCCTTTTTTTTTTTTTGTTAAAAAGATATGGTCACCGTACTAATATATACTAATATTTTTATGTAGATAGCACTTTTTTGCCAAATTGCAGATAGCACAATTTGAATATAAGCTCACGATATAAAAAATATCATGAAATAGAGCAACAAAAGCATTAAGAAAAAGAAAATTAAAGCAAGATTAAAAACCAAACCAATAACATTTATCTTTCGAGCGGTTTGTACAGATTTTACGGTTAATGAAATGTTTTGTAATAAAAAATTCATAAGTCTCTGTTGCCTGATCACGGTATTTCTGTAAGATTAGTGAACCGCTGCAAGAAGCAAGGATTTGGACTGTCATCTTCGAACCATTTACTACCACAAAAGGCGTCAGAAAACGGGATAACTTATAGTGAAATTTTTCCACCCTTTAGTGAAACATATGTTGAAATAAAAGGGCAACGCTGAAGACAAAAGTCAAATGCTTATACTGATGCTATTGACATTAGTGTAAGGAACATTCGAGATGTAGCTGCTATCTACACTGAAAAAACAAATCAATCCATCCGCACTTAAATCAAGCCGAAGCGGTAACAATAGTACGGTAAGTACGGATTTCCTTAAATCAACTACATAACGCTTGATATCCATTTTTAATCACGAATTCGTAACTACTTAAAATAATCCGAAAGAAGGAATGACTTTATTAAAAGTGAGATAAATTAATTTGAAACTGTGCTTGGTTCAACAATGTCTAAGCCGGTTTAATCTCGATTTGTACTTGAAATAATCCGATAGTGGAAGTTGATTGATTCTAACCTTATTTCTTACCCCACGAAACCAGAGGGAATATTATTATGTTACTTAATCGCTACACATGTTTATTTCATTTCTGTTTTATTCCGCCCATTGTTTAAAGAAGAATAATTCACAATTATAAGACACCAGCAGCATGCTCAATATGATTTTGGTCCTAATTATACTTTACAAATATCATGTATTTAAGACCGTTTACCGTTTATCATGTATTTAAGACCGTTTACCGTTTATCATGTATTTAAGACCGTTTACCGTTTATCATGTATTTAAGACCGTTTACCGCCGCAACTTTTGCATGCAATATTTTGTGTGTTAGCAAAAGGTGTAGGGAAGAAAACGGGCTTGAAAAACTTGCACGACGACGCATAGATAGGCATGTATTATTTTTTGTCATTTTTGATTTAATTTTTTTTTCGTTTTAAAATAATTTTTAATCGAAATGTTGACAAATTTTGTGCTAAAGAAAAAACACAGCTTTCATTAAAATATTTCTTAAATTAATTAAAGGTTTAAAAAACAAACTAAAGCAAAATTCGACTGTAATTTTTTTTTTTAAATTTTGCAATCAAAAGTTAAAAAAACCAATATTTTGCACTTTTAATAATAAAAAACATGTTACCTAATTTTTATGTCAAATTTTGTAAAAACTGTAATGGGAGTTAACCATTTTGATATAAATTTTGTATATTCAGAAAAATCTATTCAAGAGCTTTAAAATATTGGACCTATGCGTTCAGCAATGTAGTTTAAAATCGTATATTTACATAAAAACTTTAGAGGTCCATGACTCGAAAACTTTGTGCTTGCGCCACTTTTTTCACTTCGTATTTTCTTCTTATTTTTCAATTTTCTATCATCCTAGGTGCTTGTTTTTTTATTTGGAACTGCGTCGGTAAACTAGATTTAAGCCGAATTTTTAATCGCTTAGTAATTATAGAAAATGGTTGGTTGACAATTCAGTTGTTTTGTTTATATTGTATTAAAAAATGCTTGAAAAAAATTTAAATGTAAATGTGAAAAGAGTTTCATAGCAACTTTAAAAGAAAATGAAAAAAACTCGTTAATTGCATAATCTTAATGCGGTGTAACTAAATAATTAAAAAAAAGAATATGGGAACTATTGATTCTTATTTTACTTTTTAAACATGAAAATAATCTATATTTTTCTTCTTGTGGTGTTGTTGTTGTGTCTATAAAAAACTTTTATACACAAACGCGTACACATGCATATTGGTTTTCGAAAGTTATCCCTTTATGGATTGGTTTTAGTACTTTTAATATTTTCCGTACTTAAATTTTTCAGTACGACTCGTACTAAAGTAAGAAGAAAAAACTTATATTTAGTATGGGTGTTTTCTTTCTGTGAATGAGAAGATTGGGAAGGATTGAGTTGAAAGTGGTCTGGGTAGTAACTAGGGCAAAACAAAGATATTGATTGCAATTGTAGAAAAATTCAAACAAATAAAATATGTATAACAACGAAATGCAAGCAGGCAATTTTAATTTTAAGGGAGCAGAAGAATTTATCTACCTTAAATTTGCTGCAGATAAGGAAAATAACATCAGCTATGAAACAAAACGAAGGATATTGCTTGGAATCAGGTATTATTATGGACTAAGAAAGTATCTCAAAAGTAGTGCCATCTTTAGGAAAACGAAAACCACTTATGAACCCGTGCCGAAACATGAAAAAATTGTAAAATGTATGGCCCATATGCATTGCCGAAATATATGGACGACGAATGCATCATTAGCTTTATAAAATTAATATGTGCCACTGTAAACATAGTAAGACTGGCTGAGACGCATTGGAGAGATATACACGGATATTCCAGAATGAAAAACATTCGAAAATCTGTATAAAAGAAAGCGTAAACGGGAAGACCTGAAAATATCTGGTAGATCAAACTGGAGACAACGTAAAGAAGATTGAAGCGCATGGGGGAAATTTTTTTAAGCACACTGAGAAAACAGATTCGTGATCACAACCGAATTCGGCGCCAATCGAATTTCGTCGGTTGCACGTACTATCACACAATTCGGTTACAATTACTGAAAGTTTCGTTGCTTAGCATAATATTTTTGATAGCAACATTTGAATTTTAGTACACTATCAGTCATTACAACAGATATTGTTAGTTGTTAGTATGATTATTAGAAACAAAATAGTGCTTATAGCCGAATATATGATAGTTACAACTGAATTTACACACAATTGGTGTTCATAACAAGCGATTTGATTGTCGTTATCGTTATATTTTTTTTAACCTGCAACCGGCTTTTTCCCGATATATTTGATAGAAAATCAAAATAATTCCAATAAAATCCATTTTTTTTAAAGTAAATTTATTTTTTAGTATTTTTATTTATAGTTTTTACATTATTTAATTTTATTCAAACATAAAAAACGAAGACATGTCGTTTTACTGCAATCTCTTTTTAACAATGACATGGTCCATACTTGCACTAAATTGGACCAGCCCAGGATCAAAATGAATCAAGTAGTTCAATATAATTTGCAGGGCATACAAAAATAATACATATGAACTTGTTTATGTACATACTTATAAGAAACATCGGCATACCGCACAGTAGATCTCTTGGTGAAAGAAAGAGAAAAATTATATAACGTATGGAAGACCGAAAACACTGGGCTAACTGCAAGCCAGATAAGAACAGACGCCCGGTTAGCACTACTAAATCCATGGCAAGTGTAATGGGATACTCGTGGAGAAGGTAGGTGGACCTTTCGGTTAATCCCTAATATTCGCCGCTGGATAGAAAGAAAACATGGAAGCATGAGTATTTTTATTACACAGATGATGGCCGATCATGGTAGTTTCAACAGCTACCTATTATAGATTTAAAACTTACAAACACTGTGACGAATGTGGTGGTAAAGAAGATAATGCTGAACAAAATCTCTTCCATTATCCAAGATGGGATCATGAGAGACTTGAACTAAACGACATACACCATGTGGTTTTTTCTCCTGGTATTGTCTGCCGCATAATGAGAGAAAAATGCCGCAGAGTTCTAAACCCCTACTCTCTTTGGTGGACGGGGGTCTAGGATCAGGACAACTATGTGATGAAGACGTGTAACAACACATAACCAACCACCCTGATGGAATGGTACAGTGGTACCGGGGTGGATTGGAGAAGATATCGTGTGGCCACTAGATGATAGCGCGCTATCACTACGTCCACTAAAAAAACGTACTTATAAGAATACGTAAATTACTTACCCCTATTTATTAAGTTTTTGTACATTTTCCGTTTTTGACCGCAAAGATATTTTTTAAATATAAAATTAAAAATTATTTTAATTTATCAAATGTTTTGACAGAATATTTAGTAAGCAATTGGGGCTTTTAACTATTTGTTGGTTGTGAATTCCGAATAATTATATTTTCATTTGTTGTACTCGAATTGAAACTATACTAGCAATCGATAATTGGCTGCAATAAATGAATTAACATTTATATTACAAAATTTATTGACGAAAGCAAATATTTAATTGCAAATACCAATATTCAGTATTGCCCTGTATTAAATTCGGTTGTGATTCTAACCATTTCTACTAATTTTTAGAACTAAATTAAATTAGTTATCATAACTAATAAAAGAATTGAAGGAATCATATTTCAGTAAGAATAACGTTTTAATAATCAAGAGAATTAAAAATCAGTTAGAACTATTCATTTTTAATAGTTGCAATAAAAAATTATATTTCTTGATCAATATTTTATAACTGCAACCGTTTTCCAACCAATTTGTTTTCTGTGTGCAGGCTAAGACCAACATAGTTTTGTACAAAATGTCTAAAAAAAACATTTTTGAGTTCTCAAAGGCAGTTACTAAATACATTTGCATAGGTATAACGTCATTGTTGTACTGGCTGAAAGAATAAATATATATTTTTTAACAGTTTAAAAGCTATTTGATTAAGATGAACCATTGTCCAAATGTTTGCTTATTATTCGCGAATATTGCCAAAAACACGCACTAACAAACGTATTATATATATTAGCTTAAAAATAAGGTTTTTGTTTAAGATCCTACAACAACTTAGGAATTCGAAAATTCGCCTCGTTACTTCATCTCAAATCTGACCTTCAATGGAAAAAAAAAATAGTGAATAAATTGAGTGTAATGAGTAACACCAATTAAAAATCCACGTATCTGAGAATAAAATGCAATATTTTAGTACTATTCGATATTGACATTCGCAAAAAAAAATTGTGACGCTTCACCCTAATGTAAAAATATAAAAAAAATTGCATATGCATACGCACATATAAAGATTTGTTGGAACTGTAAATTTCAAGTAGTCGAAATTTGATCACCGGGCTAACTTAGAAAGTAGAAATTTTCAGTTATTGAACAGATGAAATATCAAAAATAAGAGTTTATTAAAGTTTAAGCTTCGTTGTTTATTACAAAGGTACTTTTTTAAAAAATATTTCGTTAGCAGGCGTGCATGATGCAAAAAATCAAAAGAAAATTAAAATTGCTAATGCGTTATTATAATTTCTGTTTTTGTGAGCGTGAACAACGCTTATCTAAATCTTTAGCTTCAAGTTGTAGTTTTAGTCATACAAATTGATTAAGAAATTTAGAAGCTCATAAAAAAGCGTTTATTTATTAGTATGTAGACATAAACGATACGTTACATACGTGTCTTGAGTTACTCACAAGTTTGAATATTTGTCAAAGTATTCATCTCCTTTCCTTTTTTTCTATAAAACAACCTATTCGGCAGTTCCGGCTTGGAATATTTTTGAATATAAACATATTTAAGGTAAAATACATAAATAAACTATATTTTGCGAAAAATTCAATTTTTCTTGTCATGCTGAGTTGGTAAGTTTTCTCTTGCATGTTTTGAGAAGGGAAGAGGAAAAGAATATAGACAAAAGAGTAGTTAACAAAACTATTTAAATCATTTTCGTATTTCTTTATTTTTTTTTTGCAGTTTTTCTATTTTCTTTTCTTTGTGTATGAAATTATCCTTAAGGTATTTAAAAGATTTCGTATAAAAACATCTTACAAAACATTTTTTTTGCATTTAATATTAACAAGCTTTTAGTAGTTTGCTTTTTCTCTTAAGCAGCTAGAACAAGTATATTGTATTGTAATGTCGTTAAGCATGTTAAAATGTGTTCATAAAAAAATATAATAAAGAAACACAGTAAACTCGAAAACTCTGCAAAGAAAATTTTGTAATTTTTATTCCACTCGGACGTATGATTGATAATAAATAATTTTGTATTAACCGTACGCAATGTTATACAGTGTATACTATTTGTAATCATCTGTTTAAGTCTTTTAATGGCCCTTGAGTGAAAAGCCACACAAAATGCATCATTTTTTAAACGATAAACAAAAAAATTGTGGAGGTACACTAACAAACTTTTTCGTGTTGTTAACAATATATATTGAGCACAGAAAATTTATTTTTTGAATAAAAATTTTTTTCATAACGAAATGTCTAAAAACTTTCGTAAGTTACCATCGTGTGTGGTTTTCCATACATACACAGAAAAAATTTTATAAATTAAAAAAATTTTTTAAGAAGTATTTAAACTTAATTAATGTAACAAATATTTGAATTAAAATACTAATCAAATAACAAAATTTAAATAGAATAATTTAAACTTGTAAAAATTTTGTTGGAAATTGTCAAAATCAATCAACACATTGTTTGAAACGGCAAAGTTTTTTGATAATTTTTTTAATTAAAATTAAAATATAATTTATTGAAAAAAAAAAATATTCAAAATATTAAAATTTTAAAATTTTTTAGTAATCAAGTAATAGGTGAAAAATCAACAAGTGGGTTGCTTGATTCTATGAATTTGGTTTTAAATTGGTGATTAGAAAATGTTTACATTTTACTGTGTATGTAGTTTCTATGTAGTTTGCACTAGAGACAACTTTTTCTGTCGACAATTGTGAATATTTTTGATGTTCTTGTGGTCTTCATGCAATATGTGTTTTATAAAGTAAATGCTTGTACAAAATACAGACAAGCTCTGTTGTTGATCATCAACGGGATAGTAACATTATTTATACAACGTCAATCATGACTTTGATTGCAAATTAACTACGGTGCTACAACAAAATACATATGTATACATTGCATACGTGTGAAAAACCACACACGATGTTAACTTACGTAATGTTTTATGGGGGTGCTTAAAGGGTTAATTTTTTTGTATTTATTTAGTTGTTCTGTTTTTGTATTATATTTTATTTAAAAACAAGAAGGGATACATTTACAATAAACCTGACTTTGCTCCTTTCTGGAAACTTGCACAATTTTTATTTCTTTTTGCAAAAATTTCGAGGAGTAATAACTTTTAGCAGTGTAAAATTTCCACTTTATTCCTAATTTATTCTAAGGTACACTTAAGGCATATAAACACTTTTTTCGACACTAACGAAATAAAATAAAAAAATACCGAGATTTAGTTTCCAAGAAAGAATTTCGAAATAATAGTCATGAACATAAGCAAATTTGTTAATGCAATTACATTGTGCAACTTTTCCAAGGTCATCGCGAACAAACTTCTTCTCGTGTGAAATTTCTGAAAGTACTTACCGAAGTCAACAAAACCCATCTTGGGTCTGGCATGTTTAGGTGCCGTTCGAATTTTAAAGACTCATGAAAATTTTGGCTAAACTTAATTTTTTCTAAGAACATGAATTTTTCTTAAGTGCATATCCTGGAAACCAATTTGAATTTTGTTTTCCCATCTTCGTCACTATTGTAGCTATAGGCTTGGAGAAAACAGAATAGGGGTTTGTTAGTTGAGATAAGTACACTTCGAGAAATTCCAGACGATAAGAAGTTTGCATTTCATGTGTTACTTAGTGTTATCGAATCGCTATTTTTTTGTTGAAATCGAAAATTTTTCAGAACAAGAAAGAAGATTGGAACTTTTTAAAGTTTTTAGAAATAATTTCTAGTTTAAAACAGCCAAATATTTTTCTTGTGGTTTTGGGCTTATTAAAATTTACTATTTCTATTAAATCTCCCCAAAGAAAACTGTCAGGAGCTGTTAAATTCTGTGACGGTGAAGGCCAGCTTGAACAACTCTTGCCAGATATTAAAATTCTTGGAACGCTACACTCTTTTATATACTAAAATGCATCTAATTGGGTGAAATTGTCGCTGATGAACTGCTTTTGGATTGTTCGTATCCCATATTCCGCAGATTAGTTTGTTAACGTAGCTTTTTAATAGGAAATCGCACGGTAGAACCAAAAACAAAGTACAACGTCGCAATATGGTCTATCGTAGTGTAAGACCGCCTTATATTTAGTTATTACAAATGTTTGAAATTCGGATTAAAGCTTGTATTAGTTTAAAGCAAAGCTCCCAAAGTATAAAAGTTTAAACTTTTTTTGATATTTTGGTAATAAAAATAATCGAAAATTAAGATTGAATTGACTTCTTTTGACTACAGTGATTTATGAAAATGAAAATACAATATATTCAACGGAATATATTTAATAATCTTTACTTTAAAATATAGAAGTGTTATACCTTTTTGAAAAGGAAATTGTATGCAGATTCTTATTTTATTGCTGATTTTTGAGTTTTAATTAGCTTGTTTGATATATGGTCAAGTGAACCATATAATGACAAAAAGTTTGCTCTTAAAAATATAAAAAAAATATACATAAACCCAAATTTGTTAATAGATCGATATTAAATAAGTAAATAAATGAACAAATTGAATGACGAAACTCCAATTTCTTTAGTTTGTTTCTCATAAAATATGTAAACAAGAAATTACCTTTGCCAGATTGCCGATTTAACTATTAACACCAACTTTTTATGATTTCTTGATTTGACGTTTTTTTTTTTTCAAAAATAATTTTGAAACAATCTACCATTAAAAATGTAATGCTTTCTTTTGTTTTTACTATAAAGGCGATTTTTTCTCAAATTCGTCTGGTAACCCCATGTACAAGCAGAAGCTATATTTTTACAGGGCGTTATCAACACTTTCGATTTATACGGGGCGTAAATGTCTAATGACATTTAAGGGTGAATTTTTTAAGATTAAAACACGCTGCCCTTTTATAGAGCAAAGCATTTTTAAGAAACGAACACCAAATTGCATTTTTTAAATAAAATGTGACATTTTTTGTAGGAAATAAAACACTATAAGAGACATATTAAAAAAAAGAACCGCACTTTTTGCTACTCTTTAATATCTTTGTGTGAGTTAAAATAAATAACTATTTTCAAAGGTTTTATATCATTATTCCAATTGCTGTTGTTTGGTTTGGAATTAGACCCAACAAAATTTGGCACTTATGTACTAGAAACGGCAAAATTGTATGAAGAAAAATACAATTGGTATTGTTTGCCATCTTCTGTCTACAAAATACTTATACATGATGAAAGTGTTATAAAATACTTTGCAGTATTGCCTATTTGTTCCCCCCTATGTTACTTCTATTGGGTAATACGGGAGAAATTCCGTGAGGACGTTGACCGATCCTGGGGGATTAGAACAGATTGCAGGGTGTCGAGGGCACTATGGACCAGATTGGACGTGGGGGCAAACAGGGTTCTACTGGGTCATTGTCTCAAGTTTAATTATATACATTCACATAATCCTACAATAAACGCTTTATAATTTACAAATTAACTGTCAAATATATTTAATGTAATTTATTCCAAATTTCAGAATTCTATCTCATCAAACAAAAATGTAACAGATTTTTGATGCGGAAATGCCCAAAATTTACCATTGTGCGTCGGAATTGTGTATTGTGCCCCATGGTACTATTATTGGTAACGTGTGTTTTTTCCCTATGATATTGTTAATGTGATAAGTAACTACTACACATGGAAACGAATGGTCATTACTACCAGTCATTCTCCGTGAAAAACTACCACTACATATGCTTGAATGCTACGGCAGTTAAAACTTAGGATCTATAGGGATTACAGGCAGTAGAAAATCAATGTACTACATGCAAAGAAAACAAATGGTTGGGGTAAACATATTCTAAGAGCAACATATTTTGATAAGATACATGATTGTACTCACCATATTACAATTATTATTGAATCGTATTATGACCAAATATATTCGTAATTTTACATCATACTATTTTTCCCGTAAGCATATTCTTATCATGTTAATCATAAAAGGTTAAGAAGTAACCATTTTATTGTATTGTTAATCATAATAAGTTAAGAAGTAATCATATTATTGTCATGATAATCATAAAAAGTTTAAAAGTAATCCTATTATGATATAGCACCACTTTCACAACAAAAAAAATTTAATTTTTTGCATCGATTTTTTATTTTTTTCTGTACCTCAATTCTCTAAATTTTTTAATTTAACTACCGATATCGTTAAGTAACGAGAAATTTCAGTTACTTTAACGAATTTGTTATTCTCTATTTTAAATAAACGAATTTTTTGGTTTAGAAATATTGACGACAAATATCAGTAAAAACATAAGAACGTCCAAGGCCCATCTATCAGGTCTGCTTACTTGTACAAAAACAAAAAACGATTCTTTTTAGTTGTCAAAAATTGACTACCACATATACAAAGCAAAAGGAAAAAACGTGTATGTGTGGCATACTATAAACGTATACATGTAATGTAAACAACTTTTGACAACTAAAAAGAACATAAACAATGATCATCAGGCTTCTTGCGCAGACCTTTTCAATGGGCCTTGAGAACGTCAAAGTTGAAATTTTTTGAAATTAATAAAAAATATAAAATAAATTTGCTCGTAAAAAATTTATTTTAACAAACCATGAATGAAAATGTTTAAATATTGCTTATATTTGTAAACAAATATGTAAGTTTATAATCTTTTTGAGCATAGGAAAAAATTTCGAGGTGTCTAACCCACTCTAGCCCAACATTCTGCTCTAACTTTTTATACCCACACAACTGTGTATGAGGAGGGTATTATGTGATTGTGGAAATGTGTGTAACACATTTAAATATAGGTTCTTGACCCACCTTTTAGTATAACCATTGACACAGAATCAATTTTAGAACCCATCTAACGAGGTTCTTCCTTCTATCAGGCTGGCTGGTTTTCTTGTGCGAAAATTACAGGTCATTTTGGAAATAATTGGATCTTGGCACATATGCGTTTATTGTCACAAGGTCGAAGACTTTTCAAAAGCGGAGAAGCGGTTATGTATTTTTCATAGCCCACATACAAACATCATTCCGGAGAAGGGTTTTGTGCCCATTACCCATCTTGTTTTATAGACATTTGGGTTTAATTAGGTCCAAAAATATTTAGTTTTAATATTATGTTGTTAAATTTAATTGAATTGAAAATCAGCAGAACAAATTTAATTAGAATCGGTCCAGATTTGACAACAGCTCTCACACGAATACACTTATAATAAGTTACCTTAGAGGCTATTACTGTGTTATCTCATAGTTGTCATCATAGTAGTAGTAGATATTTAGTTAATATTTGGCACAAAGATCTCTTATGTTTATCTAAACCTCACAACATACATTTTTCGCGGAAATATAATCGCCTAAATACTGTAATGTTTTGTGTTAAAAATTTTTAGGCCCTTATTTTGTAAAACACAACGTACGCCAAAGTATTATATTGAAAACAAATTCGTAAATATTTTGTAATTTTGTTGTTGCTTTGTACAGAAATTTATTTACCGTTTTAAAATTTGCATCGCCACAAGCAATGAGGCGTATGAAATCTTAAAAACCAATGTGAATTTCTGTTAGAGACAACAACAAAATTACAAAATATTTATGAATTTTTTTTTACATTCAATGTAATTCTTGGTCGTTGCGTTGTGTTTTACAAAATTAGGGCCTTAATCTTTTAATCGTACATTTATTAGCGTTATTATTTAACAAGCATTTTTTTGTGTCGTTAGCTACCGAAATTATTTGCCGATAAAAATTGTTGAAATTTCATTTCAGAATAGCTCTTAACGACAATTATCGTTAGCTAACGAATTTGACTACTTAACGTCAATTTTTTGTTGTTATAAAGTTACAGAATTTCAGTACTGGACTTTACAATTTTTTGAATGTAAATACAATTTTTTTATTATTTTAATTTCTTAATGCTAGTTTTTTTAATGGTTTAACCATTAACAAAAACAACACAACTAATGCAATATTATTTTACAAATGGAGATAACAAAATATTAATAGAGTAATTATATTTTTATCGCAGTGAATAAAATAATCACTAACAACGTAATGATTTACAAAAGTTATTCAACAAAAAGGAATATTCAGTATTGTGGTTATTTTTGTTGAACTGTTTTATGGTTTTTAATCCAAATTTTTTAAATTTTTATTAAGCTAAAGTTCATCAAATTTAATTTTCATTAAATTATTTTTATGAACAAGGAACTTTACAACATGAAAATTAAATAAAATTTATTGATAATTTTTCATTCTTAACTGCTGCTGGGCTCGAACCCAGGATTTTACGGATAGGTAACCCTTACATGTTTCAATTGTAACCACTCGATATCTTCAGAGGGATTTGACGTTTAACTCTCGCAGCCACAGACGACTGCTTGCAGTCAATAGTAAATCATCAATCTTTTAACCAAATTGAATTTAACACTTGGTAGATCGATATTTGCTTGTTTGAGTGATTATCTATTTTTAATTAATTTACATGTTCTTCCTTGCTTCTGTCAAGAATGAAAAATTATTGATAAATTTTAATTCATTTCATGTTGTAATAAAATGCCTTTCTTCATAAAAATAATTTAATGAAAATTAAATTTGTTGAACTTTAGCCTAATTAAAATATCAAAAATTTGGATTAAAAACCATAAAGAGTTCAACAAAATAACCACAATTAAAAAAGGAATATTTTTTTTTTAATGATCAAAGTAATTTTTGGGAAGACAAAATTTTCAGTTTACAAGATTTTGTTTGTCGTGCTTAATTCCCAAATTTTTAGGCTAGACTAAAACCAAAAATACCGACTACAGTCCACTTTTTAAATTAACTCTAGATCTTCTACAAAATACTCTATATTTTCTCACTAACTTTCGTTCGTCTTCTTGGAAAACTTTTGTAACTCCTAAATATCAATCGTCTTATTAGATTACAATTTTACAATGGGATAATAAAAGAATTAACCATTAAAAGTCAATTTTTGAAAGTTAAATGTGAAATTGTTGTTTTATATTTGACTGCGACAAGCATTCATTGTGCTTGTTATCGTAAACTTAAAAACCAAAAGAATGTTCTATACACTTCATTAAAAGAACGACTTTTCAAACATTTTATATTTTGCAGAATAAGTTTTTGCCAACATGCTGCGTTATTATAACATTATTAAGAAGAGATCTAGCAAAAATAATCTTTATTATTTTTGTTGTTGTAAATCTAAGGAAGTAAAAAGTTTTTATTAGAGTTTGTCTTAGCGGTTTTTCGTATAAAAATAAAAATGACAGCTTGACACAATATGACGTTGTTAAAGAGATATTTAAAATAAGTATTTTTTTCTTAAACATTTTTTTGTTAGCAACAAATGCGTAAAATATTTAACACAGATTATGTTTTCGACGATAGGCAAAAAGGTATTAAGTCAAAAAAATGCATTTATTTTATTTTTTTTCCGTTTGGTATAAAAACAGGAGATTTAATTTTTTTATAAATTAGAGCAAATATTTTTCCAGTTTTATTTAAAAATTTCTTCTTTTAAATGCCCTACAAGAAATTGCTGATTGAAACTAACACATACAAAACTAATAAAGTAACACACTCGCTATTTTGTATTTAATTTGCGTATATATAACTATTAAAGTATAGCCGCTTTTTCAAGTTTTTCAGAGAGTATTTTCTACTAAAAATTTCCGATAAGGCGTAACCATGGGTCAAATGACAGTCCAAAAATTTAGTTTTTTATTCAATTTTTGATATTTTTTGTACGGGAGGTACCACGCCCACTTCTCCAATCCCGCCCACATTTTGTGGGATGGTGTATATTGATAACCTTAATGTGTGTACCTTTTTTGGAAACTTTGACTCTTGTCGTTCTCCAGATATACGGAAAACAGTAATAAAAATACAACAACAAGGGATTTTTGAAACCAAAACATACTTAGGAGCACGTTCTGGTCTATAACTCTGACACCAATCGAGTCTCCACCCTTAAATTTTCTGCAATTGTAGAAGAGGGTCTTATAGTTATTTGACACATATTAGGAATTTAAAAAAAAATAAACTTTTCCAGATTTGGACCATTGAAATCAAGACCCCAAAAATTGATCTTATCTTAAAAACGTCATATTTCGGAAGATGTTTAGAGTCCGGACAGGGGGCAAATTATGGTTTTCCAAACACTGAAAAATTAATAATGATTCGTTCAGTATTGACTGAAATAAAATTGCTTTTGAATCGAAAAAGTATTCGACCACGACTGCCATAATTTGACCCCAGGCCGAATTTTCATTCAAAATGGGGGTTGTTTTAATTTTTGATAAGACATTTTTATATCGCTCCTTTGTTGCAACATAGTCATATCTCAAATATCAAAAATTTTAAGTTACTTTAGCAAAAGTCATACCTTTTTTATATCTAAAAAAATTCAGAGATATATCTCAAACTGAGCTAAAGTTATAGCAAAACATATTTTATTTAATCTGTATAAAAAGGTACATTTTGTTAATTGTAATCGCATTTTGCCAGGTTCGCTTTTTAAATGTGACTCTGTTGCAATAAAGGAGCGATATAAATAATTTATTTTTTTAACTTTTGGATAAATTCTGCAAAAGTCTGTTTTTCACTTTTTAAATTTCCGTAAAAATTATAAAAACCAGAAATTGACCCAACGGTCAATAACCGGGAACCCGGTTAACATTTTTAATTAAAAAATTCTCGCAATTCTTTCACAATGAATGTATGGCGATGAAACTCTTAATCATCGCTATTTGGGACTTAACAAACATTATAAAAGAAAAGAAATTATTAATCCAAATTTACAATATTTTTAATCAGGCTTAAGTTCATTAAATTTAATTTTCCATTAAATTATTTTTATGAAGAAAGGAATATTACAACATGAAAATTAATCAAAATTGTTATTGATAATCATTCATTCTTGACTGACCTGAGATTCGAACTCAGGCGGCTGGTTACCCTGACATCAATCCTTAAACCAAATTGAATTTTAACCCCTTTGGGATATCGAAATTTGCTTTTTCAAATGATTATCCATTATTTAATTGATTTTACATGTTTTTCCTTCACCTCTGTTTTTTCGTACTTTTTGTCAATAATTCTTATTGAAGTCAAAAGAACATTTTTGTTTTTTTCATATTTTTGTCCTTTCTTTTCTTGTTGACGTTTTTCAGCACAACTTGAAGGACAAATGTACACATAGAGCTCGTGCCCCAGCTCTTTAACACTAATTAGTATTGTAGTAATTTTGTTGAACTAATTACGGGTTTTAATCCAAATTTTCAATGTTTTTAATCAGGCTTAAGTTCATCAAATTTAATTTTCCATTAAATTATTTTTATGAAGAAAGGAATATTACAACATGAAAATTAATCTACATTGTTATTGATAATCATACATTCTTGACTGACCTGAGATTCGAACCCAGGCGGCTGGTTACCCTGACATGTTTCGATTGCTACCACTCGATCTCTTCAGATGGATTTGCCGTCTTACACTCGCAGCAATCGATGATAGGAGACAACCGGATTTTAACTTCTTTATAGGGTGTAGGATCAAATTTGAAGAAATAACAAACGGAATGACAGTGTTATATAATATACCCTTTTTGCCTTCGCTGAAGGGTATAAAAATAAGTTTATTATTAGTTTTTATATTTCAAATATTTGAAATGCACTCAAATAAAAAAAAAGGAAGTAGGCGGCCAACAAATCTGGAATACGTTGTTGATTTTAGTAGGAAGAAAATCAGTTTCATCGTGAGTTTTAATATAACCGAAACGTGTTTTTTCAATAAAAAAAAAATGAATGAGGAGCGTGTGAAAACTACACTAAACCGTTGATCAGCTTTCCAACAGCATATTGTCAGCGATCAGGAAAATGCTAATAACAATTTAGCTATGTTCCTTGAAAATAAGGAAGACTAAGAGCCATTTGTTAATGACGATACTGAAGACGAGTATATAACAAATGATGAAGCATCTGATGCTGACTCCGACATCGATATTGAAGAAGCTGATGAATATTGTTCAGATTACGAATATATTAACATATTTACATCAAAATAAATTTAAATGCATATAAATTTCAGCTAAATTCAATGCATTTTCATATAAGTTCCCTACGGGCCTTACCGCTCAACGACCGACAAAAAAGTTACCGCTCGTCGGAGGGTTAACTCAGCCAATTATACCCACACCACAATAGTCGAGAGGGTATTATGCATTTGTGCTGATGTGTGTAAAACCTTAAAATATGGGTCCTCAACCCACCTTAAAGTATACAGATGTCCGTCTTGCAGACTGGCTGCCTGTCTATGTCCCCTTGTGCGCAAAGTTAAGGTCGCAATTTTGGAGATAATTCGATAAACTTTGGCTTATAGGCTCTTATTGGCACAAGTACCAAGCCTATTGAAAATGGGCCGAATCGTAAGACCACGAGGGGAGATAGGGGCAATATCTGCCTCTCAGAAACTTTCAAACCGTTTATAAAATTTAAAACATAGATAGATCCATATTTATATGGACCCATAAGTGTTATTCCCATGTGTCAATAGTAGGGTGCACTCTCGTAAATGTGTTTTAAAAACTGTGGTGAATCATATGGTCGCGCTTAACCAACTGTACTTTCTAACTTGTTTTATTAGGATTCAACCCAACACTACTCAAAGAAACTACAAGTAATAAGGTGTTTTTCGTTTTATTTTTCGGAAGACAGGCGAACATAGATTATAGATTTTGCTGACAGAGTGACAAACTTATTATTTTGCTTCTTACCACTTGTGTGGGGTATTACAATTAAGAATATTTTAGCCACCAATTTAATATTTAATTATCACATTAAATGATTAACATCTTCTCTTAATGCCTAGATGATTTTAAGTTATTAATGCTCAAAACTAATTTTTATGTTTGAGTTTTCTCAACTAGAAATTCATAATAATCTATTGCCAACACGTAACTTTTAAAAGTTACCGGATGTCTATTGAATCACTGAAAATCCTCTTTGGGAAAAATTTGCTTTAATTAGTTTTTGTTTTGGTAAATGTCGGCACAAAATTTTATGAAAGTGTTAAACCATTGCAAAGCTTTTTAGGCATAAGCCAAGCATAAAATATAAAAGTGCAAAGGTGGCAGAAAATATTATAATTTATACCGTTTGTAGTACATATTTTAATGTATGTGTGATTAAATTTTAAATAGTGACGAATATACCGCAGGTTTATTGAGAGGAATATTGTGGTGGCAGACAATTTCAAATAAGAACATTATCCTTATGTCAATGAAAGATTTTATAAAAAGTCAGTCCTTAAACCGGCAGATGTAGCAAGCAATTGATAATAGCTAAATAAAAAATGTTGAACCTTATCTAGTTGAGCAATTAAAAAATAGTTGCAGGAAGTATAACTAACAAATCTTATGTGGTAAATTAAAATGTTGCGTTGTTTTTAACGATATTTTATAATAGAGGAGAGGGTGTTAAGCGTTTGTGCTGATGTGTGAAACACATTAAAATATTAGTGATCGACCATTTGTACGATTGGTACGTACAATTTGATTATTATAAGGACTAAGCCTTTTAAAAATGGTGAGAATTGGTACCAATATTTTCATATATCCACCATAAAATCTTTTTCCGGTATGAAGCCCTTGTGCCCATCTTATTATTTTGAAATTAAGAGTTAATTTGGCAAAAAATTCTAATTCTAGCCTTACTGGTCTAATTAAATTTGACTAAAATCGTATCATATTTACCTACACTTGCTTGAAAATAGTTTTAAGGCTCACCGGTAAATATTGAAAGAACTGTATATTGCAGGACTTTTTGAAGGCTTCTACACTCCTTTCTAACAGCTTTGCTTCGTTTAATATCCAGCCTTCAGAAGTATGCCTTCTAGAAGGTATAAATTTCTTTTGAAAGACCTTTCAAAATATTCAGTACACATTCGCTACTCCCTTCTTTAAGAAGGGCGAAGGGAATTTGTTCAGATTAATTTTTTAGTAACATTTTTCCCTTTCTCTGGGAAGGAAAATAAGTTGTTTAATTATACCCACAACACAATAGTGGAGAGGGTATTATGCATTTGTGCTGATGGGTGTAACACCTTAAAATATTGATCCTTGACCCACCTTAAAGTATACCGATCGAGTCAGAATCACTTTCTGAGTCGAACTAACGATGTCCGTCCGGCTGGCTGGCTGTCTATGTAACCTTGTGCGCAAAGTACAGGTCCAAATTTTGGAGATAATTTGATAAAGTTTGGGACATAGGTTCTTATTGACACAAAGGCAAAGCCTATTGAAAATTGGTTTGAATCGTAGGACCACGAGGGAAGATAGGGGGCAAATTCTGCCTCTCAGAAACTATCATACCGATTTTAATGAAATTTAAAACATAAATAGAAACATATTTATATGGACACATAAGCAATGCAGTTATCAAAAATAGGATAATAAAGGGAGGTAGGGGCCAATTCCTGCCTATTTCTTTCGAGCCGATTTTAATGAAGTTTATAAACATAGATAAATCCATATTTATATGGATACATAAGCATGATAGGTTTTTAAATAATGTGGTGTAGGGCATAATACTTTCATACTTGTTTTATATTGTTTTTTATCTCCAACATTCTTAATACCATTTTACGTATTTTTTTGTACCTGATCTTGTTTTTATAACGGGTTTAAATTTGTTTGATATCTCTAATGGCCTCGTAGCTCTTATGTAAACGTATACGTGTCGGATCACCTGTTCCTTTTTTCTTGCGTAAATATTCGGCCTACTTTTGAGTGTTGTTGTAGTAGCCGAAAACCAGACTTTTTTATAATTGGTATTAAATTTGTCGAAAACGATATTGATTGCAATAAATTTTCATTTAAAACGACAAAAATTCTAAACGACTACGACTTCAAACAAATTTTGTAACTAGGCCAATTTTTTTTGATCCAGACTTTTATTATTAAAATACGAAACTATATGGTGAACTAATGTGTTAAAAAAATATATAAATTTAATTTTGATATAAATTTTAATACACGTTCAATCACTTGTGTTGTGAAAACAGCACATAAATGTGAAAGCAAATGGAAAGACTTAGAAAAAATTTGTGGGCATATGTAAATTGGTAAATGATCCATAACCTAAGATCTGTAGTTTTTAATTTTGTTCTGTTCCGTTCGATTTTACCCTAAACTTAACTAAACAAATTAAAACAGAAAAACACATACATTAGCTTACGTTTCAAGTTGTTATTGTAATCCATAGCAAGTTTAAATAAAAAATAAATTTGACCAGAATGGTCCAAACCTAACAACAGGGTAAGTAAAAAAAAATATTCTTAATTTTTTTAAATACTCTTCCTCCAAAGCTTTTAATGTGCTTCCAGCACGATTCAGCATCACTTGATTGTGCTAGTATGCTGGAGTATTGTATGCCTAGCTTAACTTTCTGTAATGGGTTTAAAAGAACAGCATGGGATTTTATGAAACAAATTATAGGCAATCGTGGTATTTGCTCATTATTCAGTCATTTATGGTCCGATTTGGATGAGTTTCAATAGCAAACAAATTCGGACTATATGTGACGTAAATATATATGTAGGTACCTGGTCCCCATCATATCAGGCGTCTTCAGAAAATCCATTTTAATGAACAGGTGAAGAGACGGAAATCGTTAAATCAAGAACATCCGGAATAATAAACGATTATAAAATTTAAAAAAATGTTTATTGAAGCACATTTTCATAGAAAATTAATTCTGCATACCTTTATTACATTTAAACGATTTTTATAAACACATCTAAAGACCCATCTGCAAAAATTTCAAAATTGATTTTTTAATTGATTTTTATTCCTTATATAATAACGGCTATATGTGCAAAATTTTGAACATATAATATTATAAATGACAAAGTTTTTCTACCTACCGTTACGCACAAAAAAAGAGAAAAATAAATCATCAAAAATCACGATAAAAGTTTTATTTTGTTGCATAGTGTAATTTAAACAAATATTAAGTACTTGTTTTTGCTTAAACCAGTAAAAGAAACAACTACTTTAATTATTTAATGTATATAATATTCATGTGTAAGGAAATTTTTATTTATTCATACTAATTAGTACTGCAGATAGGTTATTTGGTTTCAGTTTTTTACAATTCCAAAAAACCTAAGTGTCATAACATAAGCTGTGATTAGAAAAACAAAATTTTCTCACCCGATATATATTACTGGTTTCATTTTAATCAAAATGTGTAATTTTCGTTTCAATATCGTTAATAGTTCCAATTTTATAACGTCTTTTCCCTCTCCTGCAAACTTTTGAAAACTGCAGATAGGTTATTTCGTCTTTTAGGTGACGATATACATTTTTTTAAGAAACAATTTCAATTACTTGCTGACATTACGTTACAAAAGGTAGACTTTTCGCTGGAAATTGTAATAACTTAAAATACAAAAGTAATAGAATTTGTTTTTGTAATATACACCTGAGATAGAAAGGTACATATGTATGAGAAGTTTACCATTCCGTTTATTAAACAATAAGCCTTATAAGTATATACATTAGCGTGGCCGTTAAAATCTTGTTAACGGAGTCCTTTTACAGCGTCAGTATATAGAATATATTCTATATAGGAACTTCGAATTTTATTTCTGAACACAGAAAGAAAAACACACGCGAATTTCTTGAAATAAGTCTAAAATTCTTAAATAATGTAAAAAAAGATTAAAATTTTCGTTGTGTTTAACCCTCCGGCTTTTGCATGTTTTGATTGTCTATACACATTTTCATCATTCCCATGTGTACAATGAAGGGATAAAAAGTAAATTAGAAGCAAGACTAATTTAGTTTATATTTTTTGGTTAAATATGTACATACGATTTCTAAAGTAAAAACCATTGTGGGCATGATGTTGGTGTTTTATCATTCTTTAATGAGCAATACGGGTAAGTAAATCAATCATAATAAGTTTTTCTTTCTAATTTAGGATAAAATCAAATTTATAATAATTGAATCAAGCGCGTTTTGAAATTGATTCAATATTAGTTTTACTTTAATCAATTTAATTTTCGGATTATTTTAAGCACGATTTCGGATTAAAACAATTTTTTTATTCTTGAATCAAGCGTATATTGTGATTGATTTAATCTTAGTTTTACTTTAATCAATCTCATTTTCGGATTATTTCTAGTATGTAACTGGGATTGAAGATTTTAATATAAGCATTTTGCAATTGAAAACCCGTACTTGAAAATCCGTACTCACCGTACTATAAATACCGTTTCGGATTGATTTGAGTACGGATGATTTAATTTTTCTTTTGAGTGAAGGTACGTTCAGACTTTACAAATATTTGACGAAAAAATGCAAAAAAAAAAACGTGACCAGTCAATTGACATGGTAACGGCAACTACACTTTGTTTATTGTAGTAATATATTGTTGTCGTACACATATAATTGTTATTTTTATTTTATAACAATAACATTATAGTAACTGTTGACATTTTAATGTTTATCACAATTATAAATTTAAGTATTGTTAACCGAAATAATAATAAATAATATTTTTTCTTATAACTGAATGATTTTAACTTATAAAACATATTATATTACTTATAACCATTTCATGATAACTTTCAATACGTGTAATAATAGTATGCTTAAGATGCCATCAAAATATCTTTACTCTAATAATATTTTCTTTCACAAATAATAATTTTGTATCAGTTGTGTCGTTTGTTTTTAATATGCCTATCGAATTATTTGTTAGTGAGTGGTTAATTAATTAAAAAAAATATCCATTAAAAAAAAAACAAAATTAAAAATATTAACAAAATACAGAAATTTTATTAACATTAAAAAAAAAAATTGTAAAGTGCAACAAAATAAAAAATCATTACAAAAAACTTTTATTTTTTTATTGTTGTGACAGCACCACTGCATCATCATAGGATTACTTCTAAATTTGTTATGATTATCATGACAATAATATGATTACATCTTAAGTAATTATGATAAGCATGACAATAATATGATTATTTTTTAACTTATTATGATTAACAGGATAATAATATGATTAAGGGAAAAATATTATGATGTAATATTACAAATATATTTGGTCATAATATAATATAATAATAATCGTAATATTTTGACTACAATCATGAATCTTATCATAACATGTTGCTCTTAGAATATGTTTACCACAACAATGTCTTTTCTTTGCTTGCAACTTTATTTAAAAAAATTTATTTTTGCTTTTATAACTTTATTTGTTAAAAGATAATTGTATAATATTATTTAGAAACTGTTAAATGATATTTGATCGCGTCAAACGTTTTGTTAGAGCAAATAATTTTTTAATAAAATAAAAAAAAAAACAAACGAAATAACAATATCAATTTACCCTTAGCTCTAAAGCGGCCCATACACTTGCAATATTATTGTATATGATATTCGCCATATTATTTCCATATTGTCCTATATTATGCAAAAAGTCATTTATTCAATAAAAATGTGAACATAACCTATAGGAAAAAAATAAAAAATGTTCCCAACACACATCTCTTTCTTTTCGTTGTGAAATAAAAATCAAAATTGTTTTGGATGTTGCCAATATATTGTGCCTCGAATATCACATACACATTGGCGACATAATTGTACAATACGTAAAATTTAACAATTTTATTGTAAGTGTATGAGAAGAATGGCTAATCTTTCTTATGCCAAAAAGTATGCAACACTTATAGAATAGATTTTATTAAGTCAAATTTCTTCCAGACGTATACTTATGGCCTGTTCAACGATTTCGAAAGAACGACTTCGATCGCATTCTAAGCGATCGAAAACTATTTTGGGTTCAACTAACTTTATTCTATACGAACATTCGTTTAGACGACAACTCGAAAGAAAACGTAAGTACTCTCATACAAAAAGCGGTTTATTAATATCGAAGGTATTGTCGACATTACGAAAACAAATGTCAAAACCACTCACTTGTTGTTTTGTTGTCGAATCATGGTATTTATATCAAACAAGAAATATTTAAGGGTAATTTAAATAAATTATAAATAAAAATAGAGAACAATTGGTAATTTTTTTTTTTGATTACAATACGCCACAACAAATTAGACTTAAAAATTAGATTTTGTTTAAGCTTAATGGGGCGGGTAAACTCAAATATTGCACTCATTTATTTCTCTCATAATCGTTTTCGAATTATTCGCGAAAATCTTGTTTGTCTGGATTAATATTATATTTCCAAAATTTCGAATAAATATGTTTATCCCCCTTTCTTTATAGTGTGTTGATTGGATAAAAATTCACTGAATTACAAGCTTTTTAATTTGTTTAATATTGAAAAACATAAAAAAATAATTTTTGTTAAATCGAATGGCCTGTATCACAGTAAATTTTCATCCGATCAACACAGTATATATATGTGCTGAAAGTGGAAAACATTTTTATTCAATAGTTTTTACAATTCAGATGAACAATTCAATTTTCAAAATAACGAGATAAAACAACTGCAGAAAAACATTATTTTCCCGACTATCTCGAAAACGCTTCTTGAGAGAAATAAATAAGTGAAATATTGCTTACATTAGGCGAATAAATGGAGGAACATCCTAAGATGACGAAGGGTGCACCAGTGTTTGGAGCAAATAAATTTTCAATGTGCGAGTAATGGAAAATAATAGGACTAAAACTAAGCTTCATTGGTCCATCCATTCTATTCAAGGCGGGAAATTTTATCCCACATTATAATTAAAGGCAGAAAACTAGCTTGAATTGGTTTTGAAAATATTACATATTTTTACAGACATGGGAAGATTTTAAATGTAGGACAAAAATAAATTTCAGGAAACAACAAAAGCCTGCAAGAAACCAGTGGTGGTACCTATAAACAAAACTATTTAACTTCCCTAGATCATATAAATGATCGGACGCTGCTTTAGTCTTGTAGAGTGTTGGCGGGTAAAGTTAAAAGTGCTGGAACTCAGTCAGCAGATATCTGAATCACCGCCAAGAGTTTCTAAAGCTGCGACGGTGGTTGCACAAGAAAGCAAAATTGAAGAGACAGGCCCCTTAATATTATGTGAAACACTACAAATTCTAAATGAAAACATTAAACATTTTAAAACTTCATGCAAACGAAGAAGGATAGAGTAAGAAATAAAATGCAAACTGCTGATGCTAGCAAAATATTGACTTGGTACTTATTTAACTTTCTTTTAAGTTTGGTTTGATTGACTTATGTATGTATTTATTTATTTATTTCTTTGTATCATTATTTTTTTTTGCTTAAATATTTTGTTTTTTATTAAATTCAATTTTTGTTTACACTTTTCTTTAGTTTTGGTTTCAACAAAAAAGGTTTTTTTTATTTTTTGACATTTTTATACAGCTGATAAAATTTCAAACGCGGTTGTATTTGTCAACAAGCCTTTTAGTATTATTTTTGATACTTTTGAACAAAAAAGCAACAAAATATAGAAATACCCTGCAAATAATAGGACCAGTCCAAACACGAGTGTAAAGAGTAGTCCACAAAGGACCAGGACTAGTCCAAAAGTAACCCAAACGTATGGAAAAAACCTGGTCTATTTAACATTACGATGTCCTAGGAGAGGATCATATAACCCACCTTTGGACCACTAAGGAGTAGTTTTAAAACTACTCCATTGTATATAACCCACCTTTGGACCACTAAGGAGTAGTTTTAAAACTACTCCATGGTATACTCAAGAGGATTAGTTTTGAAGTCGTTTAAAAACGAAAGCACGTCGTTAAAAAACGAAGACATGTCGTCTCACTACAAACACTTTTTAACAATGACATGGTCCATGCTTGCATTACATCGGACCAGTCCATGGAGTAGTCCATTTTATCAAAATGGGTCAGGTGGTCCAATTTTATTTGCTGGGTATCTAATATGGCAATACTTAATTATTTTAATACGTAAGTAACAAATATTTACAAACGTAAGAGCAAGCGATCGAAAGCTGTCGAAATTGTTGAATTCAATCTGATTCGAAATCGAGCGAATAGATGGCGATCGCTTCGTTTAGCTGTCGAGATAGTTGAACAGGCCATTAATATAATTAATAATGAGACTCATGTTAGCCATACGCAGCGTTGCCAGAAGATTTGCAAGGAAAATCTTCATTTGGCGAAAAAAAATCTTATTTTGCAGGGAAAAATTTTAAAATTTTTTATAGCAAAAAAGTAAATATTATTAAATTTTATTAGAACATACAACCGATTAAGGAAGCTATTTAAACTGAAATACATACATACATAAATACATTATTGCGGTATTTAAACAAAATTAGATTGTAGGTTTAAATTTAGTTTTTAATTATATTTGCCATACAATTTTTTCTAAAAATACATTTTATATCCATTTAATTTCTAGTTAATAAAGCGATCGTATAAAAGTCCATCTAAATAAAGAAGTTTCTCATTGAAAGTAATTAAATGCTCAAATTTTGGGCAAGAAGATTTTAGTTTGGGAGCTATGAGGTTCATACATCATATGAAATCTTAAGATGTTCACAATTTAATATTATATTCTATGACACCGTTGTTCTATTCGATATTTTGAGAAAACTGCATTTAAAAAAAGCTCATTGAAAATATATGGATTTTCCTTAATATATTCCTAATGGAATAGTTATTAAAATAATGTTGGTACACCTTTTAAGAGATATTCTTTAGCAATTATGTTTGTTTAAAAATTATCATCAAGTTCTATTAGTTTTACCTTTTGGTACTAAATAAATAAACTTTTTTGCTCTATGATATATAAAACTTTATATAGATACGTTTTTTTCTTTTTATAATTAATTATTAGTCATTAATATTCTCCAAATTCACAACCGCTAATCAAAGATGCTTTCTTAAAATTTTGTTTGCCCAGAGATAATGATGCATTCTTGTGTATGCTAAACAATCCGCACAAAAGTGTGCAAAACCAATAGACGACAAGCTGATACAACTTTTATTGTTTTAAAAAGTGATTTTTTTAAAATATTATGTATGTATGTTGTACAAACTGAAAGTTAAAAATCTTTATTTCTAAAAATAAAAAATCTTCATTTGAGAAAAAAAATCTTCAACCTTATTTTGGTAAAAAATCTTAAAAATAAGATAAAATCTTCATTCAGGCGAAGATTTTAACATTTTTACGCTCTTACAAGTTGTGTTTTACAAACCTAAGTAGATTAGGTTTGCGCTGTTGTGTTCAACACATAGAAATACGGATTGAAGACCTAAATTTTAGTATACTGATTAACCGCGTATCATTATCAGTATCCGGTTGGTCCGTCCAGTAGCCCAGTTGGCTTGTTATCTATCCGTTTAAATTTTTTGCGCGAAGCATAAGTTACAAATTTTAAGATAATTTGATTGAATTTGGATTATTAATAATCAACCACGCAAACCATTTGCTAATTTTGCAACTATTTCCAGCAACAATTTCAGATGTTTAAATTACTTTATTTTAAACGAGATCATTTTTTGTAATTTAATTATTATTTTAATTCAAAATACATATTAAAACAGCTAAAATGTTAATTAAATCAAAATTATTTTTTTAATTTTCTTTCAACAAAAAAAATAAGAAATTGATTCAATTATCACATTAATTATATTTAAATAATTTTTTAATGGATGAAAAACTACTAATAATTTTTTTTGTGTAGTAAAAATGATAAAAAAGTTTCATAATTTCACAGAGCCCCCACTAAAACCACATACAGAATAATCTTTGTGCCCTAAATCTATCTTATAATATTGGACTTTAGATTTAATTTCAAAATATCTATTTGCAATTTGTGCCATAACATCCTTACAAATAAAGGTATTGATATTAACCCTTCGTCTTACTCATGAGTCTGGCCAGACCTTTTTCGATTTTAAATGTTATTTTAGTATATTTAAAACACAGGTAGGGACTTGAAATTTCAGGTACCCTTCTAAAATTTAGTTTACTATAAAAAGCTGAAAAATATAACCTGGAAAGGATATATAAGGAAACTTATTCCAATATTTTACTGCACACATCACATTCGTAACACATGTGGTCTGGCCAGACCCATATACATATATTTTGTATAGAAGTTGACGTATTTTTAACTTTCTTTCTTGCTGTTTTTTATTATTTTTTTGTTAAATTATTTATTATTTATTTATTTTTATTAAACACACAAACTATTAGCTCCATCTAGCTCTACAATTTAACCCTCCCTATTACACATGTTTTTTAATTTCACATTCGTAACGCATGAGTCTAGCCAGACCCAACAAACTTTTGAATAAATAAAACCAATTTTTTTAACTAAATGTTATATTATAAACAGTTATAATTTAAATAAAATTTTAAAATATGAATTTAAATTATAAATGTGTATAATATAAAATTAAGTTAAAAAAAATTGGTTTTATTTATTCAAAAGTTTGTTGGGTCTGGCTAGACTCATGCGTTACGAATGTGAAAATAAAAACATGTGTAAGACGGAGGGTTAACTGTAACTTGTTTTCTATGTGATGGCAAAATTTTGTAAAAGTACGTTCCGCGTTGAAAATATATCCCATATACTCCATCAAAAACTCATTTTAACCTTTAAACGTTAATATCTGTATGATTATTTGTTCTGGTAGATCAATTAATGGTTATTTTAAATATTGCTTTTAAATACTGTGGTGTAGGTTCTTATGTTGCCAGGATTGTCCGACTATACTTTCTTACTTTCTTATATTTAATTATGATGTTCTTTATATTCCAATTTTAAATGTAACATTTAAGTAGATTTGATATTAATTAACTCTGAAAGAGTTCGATTATACATGTTTTCTTAATTCTTGTTTTCAGGTTTATTCATTGGATTTTTTTAATTAAAAACAAATTGTGTATGTTCATTAATAATTATTATTTTTTTTTTGTTACTGTATCGCAGATAGTGAATAGACATAATTTATTTAATATTCTGCAAGCGATTGGACTATTTAACAAACTTTGTTATTTATATTTTTCTCTAATTTTTCTGTTTCTTATGTTCTTGTTTTTACTTGACCTATCGATTTCTTTTTATGGTAGTAAATGTACCCAAATCTATTGGTTTGCAAAATAATATTTCATATTTCTTTTCAAAAGATGTCAAATATTGTTTATGTACATAATACTGAACTTATTTATTAAACTTAAATTTTGTTAGCAATTTAATAGAAATGTGGGGACTTGTGTTACAGCTAAATATATTATTTTGAAGAGTTTAGTAACAAATGATTTAATTTTACCTTTTAAGTGTCTTATTTTTTGAATGAACTTAATACTATTTTATAAAATTTTTGTATGAAGCGTACTAAAAGAAAATAATTGTAAGTTATTCATCATCACATATACTTGTTAGGGAAAAATAAAATATTTACCAAGCTAAATACTTTGTGTAATGAAGCACCTGCGATTACATGGAAACTAAGAATATTGTTTATTATGCTTAGCTACGGATCTACTGACACAAAAAGAAGATCTAATTATACTTAAAAATCATTTGTGTCCAAATAAATCTTAATAATAACATCATTGCTGATCGGGAATCGAACCCGCAACCCCGGGGCTGATAGACTAGCTCGCTACTAGCTAGCCTACCGGGGCACTCAAGTAAAAAAAGTAAAAACTGAAGGCGCATTTGTATGTTTAAATAAAAACATATTTAATTTTCCTAAGAATGGTTAACAAAGTTGTTCGAAATCTTGGACTTAATAAAAAAATAGAACCAAACTGGCAGTGTTTTATTTATCAATTTTAAAAACAAAAGACCTCACTTTACACATTACAAAAAAGGACTTTTGATGTTCTTTGCCTCTAAGCACATTCTCCTTAGTGCCGGTTCCCACACGTGAAGTTTGACTCGTCCAGTCTTGAGTTTTTAGGAGAGATAGAGGAAAAAAATGGCATACTCTTTTCCCTTCTCTCGTAAAAGCTCAAGACTTGACGAGTCAAGCTTGATTTGTGTGAACCGGCATTTATTGTCTACAAGTTTTGTTGCTGATACGTGATCACCAGTTGCGCTTGTGATTCTGATGCTTTTTTACTGCACAACCGTGCAAAGTTTGAATTTTTTAACACGAGCAAAATTTTAAAAGTTTTATGAGCGAACATAAAAAATTAAAAAAAATGTTATCAACAATAGCGATGGTGAATTTTATTGAAAATAATTTAAAAAAAACGTAATAGTTTTCTTATAAATTACAAGAAAAAGCATAAAAAAAACAAAAATAAAACGATTTCTTTCATGTTTAAAGTTATTGCACCAGAAAATTAACTGATGCAATAACTTACTTTTTCATGTGGTGTATCTAAAACGACCATATCTCTTATGTAATTATCAACATTCGATTGTCTACAGTTTCGTTATTGCAAATAAAATGGCATTATCTTGCCGCTCCACGTAAATCAGCAATCCAGTCTATGTAGCTTTGGTTTGACTTCATCCTCATGTGATCATAGAACTTGAATCGGGCTGCCAAGCTATGTTGTTTTTTCGGAAAATGTTCATCCAGCGCATTAATTATGCCTCTGTATGATTTTTCCTCAGATTTGCCATCAAACAATTTTTGCAGCACCTCCAAAATATCGGTGCCAATCCAACTTAAAAAACAAGAGCGTTTGGTATCGTCAGAAGATATAAAATTAGCCTTGAAATGATGTTCCATTTGAAATTGATATGTGGACCATTTATCAGTATCCATACTAATTTTCCCAAATAAAAGAATTGACGGCATAATTTGATTTTTTCAAACAACATCTTCCAAAGTTGCCCTATTTTGCGCAAGTATTTCCGTTAGAAACCTGCTGAAGATTGAACTAGTATCCAACTAGTACAAAAATATCTAGTAATAGTTCTCGACTCTAAACTTTTCTCTACCATCTTAATTCTCAAATTAGCATTGAGTGTGCTTGGAAAATCACTAGTTCTATTGGTTCATAGTTAACTTCTATATATTTTAGTGGAAAGCTCAACTAGCTCTACATTTCGTATCAAAAGAGATAACGGTTGAAAAACATGGTCCTAAAATACAACCTTATTTGCATTCTGGCGTAACATTAAACAAAGCAGACTTTTCGCTGATAATGCCGATATGTACCTTAAAACGAGCAAAGTATTTTAAATTTGATAGCTTAAAAATAAATCTATATAAGTCCAAAGCTTACTAAAAAAACGTTTAATACAAAACGTTTTGTTCAATTCGCAGTATTTTTCATTTTTGTAATACAAGTCAAGATCCACTTCTGTTGTTCTAACGTCACGCCTGCACATATTTTTGCTTACATCTGCAATTCCTTACCGTCGATTGTTGTAATTTTTTTTTCTGCTACTTCATTTCTTTGCATATGTAAAAAGTCTTGTTACAAATTTGACTTCCGCATTTAATTTTTAACATTTTGTCGTATAAACATAACGTCACGTCAAAATTAAAATGCCCATATCTATGTATGTAAGTATATACACATCTTCAAGCGATAAAATCAGACATAATCCAATTTTTTTTCGTAAATTATTCAATGAATATAAAGAGCTCAACCGAGTGTAATTTTTTGTAAGATAAATTAAATTTATAGATTAAGGAATGTTTTTCGTTTGTTTATAAAACCACACAATGTTAAAGTCATAAAAATATTTCTCCAGCTAATTTTGGCAAAATTTATAAGAATTATTTTTTTCCTTTCTGGTAAAATTAAATAAAAAAAATGTACACCCCTAATGTTAAAAGTGTACAAAAGTACTGGAACGACTACAAAACAGATTTGTTAATGTTTATTACACTGTGCAACAAAAAAAAAACCAGCCTCAATACTTGCAACGCAAAATTAAACTAGACTATTGATAGAGCAAATCTGCCAAAGGGTTTTGAAAAGTTTGCTCGGGTTCCCGAAATATCGGCCCCTAAAATTTTTGAATTTTTTAAAATTGCGTTGGTATCAGTCAAATATAATATACTAAATGTACTTCTGAGCTAAAATACTATTTCAGATTTTTGCAGTAGAATTGTATGGCGATTCTTTGCTAAGAATTTATTAACCTTCTAACACTCATTTTAGGGGTTTTCATGATATCGCTTTAAATTTCCATTAATGCAAATGGGCAAACTTGCGAGACTCTTTTCGTGAGAACCTTTTCAATTTTTGTGTAATTGTAAACAGTCAAAATCAGTTTGTAAGAAACGTCTATACAAAAATAACTTAAAAATGAAAGTTCAAAAACATAAAATTAAAAGTTAAAATTTGTGGTTGACATATGAAATTTGTTTTTAAAAATGCAAAAAGAAAGCCAAAAGACTAATTTGCTCAAATTATTGCTAGAATTTATTGTTTTATACTTTATAAACACTTGAATTTCTCATTGAAAACGGTTTGTATAAATGCCCAATTGAATAGCGCAAGTTTACGGGTCAAAATTGTTGGGCAAATTTACGAAGTTTGTGTAAATGAATTCTCATACAATTCTTGACAGTTAATTTGCGAGGGCTTTAAAATGCACTGTTCGCACAGATTGCGAGACTTTTAAGCGATATCATGAAAAATAAAGGTTTATCTCGAAAATAAGAGCTAACCTAAAAAAAAGGCAAGCACCACTGGGTTCAGCGTAATTAAAGTAGATTATCCCGCCAGGTGATCCGCTTGACAAAAAAAATGGCATATACTAGCACGGTGTTATTAAAAACAAAAGAAAATTACTGCTTTACGACTCAGCGTACTCGAAATTGGTTAACCCGCTTGAAAGTTTTTTCAGCTAGCACAGTGTACTTATATACAATTTAAATTATAGAAAATGTCGCTAATGAACTAAATATATCCAGCTGCATGGTTTCCCCGCGTATTTTTATTGTTATCAAAGCCTTTGCAAAATCACTGACAATATTTTTAATCATGGCCATCAAAGCTCTTTTTCGCAACTTCTAATCAAATATTTATAATAATAACGAAAAAAATGATGTGACCAACAATAAACAATGAATGAAATAATGCTTTGTATTTCAAGCAACATTTCTTTTAGTCAAACGAACAAAAGCAGTGTCCTTGATTCCTTTTAGATTTTTCATGATTAATTAAAAGCTGTCTTCGCAAACACTTTTAAATCAGGTCTGATCATTTGCTGTTTGTATGTGTAGAGTAAATAAACAAGGTAGTGTTTATTTATTTGATAAATCGGATAAAGGGCCATTATTACAACTTACAAATAGTTATTTTTAGGATGCTATCTGACAGATAAATAGTTTTTGGTTATTACAAGTTAACATTAACCTAAAAAGTGACTGATAAGCTAACATCAGGTTTGTCCTCATGGTAACTTTACAAGTGAACTTTAAGAACTTGAAGATGCCATATTTTCTGCTAAAGATATGGTAACTTCAAACTTTGCCCTCTTTCTGGCAGATTCACTTTCATTTTTTATTTTCGACATTTTTTTTAACACAATAAAACACAAAAAAAAAACAATTTACCATAAAAACCAAAAATTAAGCACAAAAAATTTACTTTTGCTTTCAATTAAAGAAACAAGCAAAACTAAGGCGTTGCCACCATGTATTTTAGCGAACAAAAGTAGTCGGTATATACTGCAATGTTGCCACATTATATAAATTACATTTTTTAATTTATCGGACAGTTGTTACAATGGAAAAACTTATTGGTCACTTTATCGTTCAAGATAGCTATTGTTCACGTTAACTATCATCAACTATATCATTATGTTGTAATAATGGGCCTAAGTGCAATATTTATTAATACAAAAACTCCAATAAACAAACCGCACAAAAATAATGTAGTGTATGAAATACCATGCAAAGGAGACAACAACAACAGCTGTGACTTAGTTTACATTGGTACGACCAAAAGAAATATGGAGACAAGAATGGGAGAACACAATTCAGACATAAACAAAAATAAAGAAAGCACCGCATTATCACAACACATATTACAAACAAAACACAAACCTGATTTTGACAACATAAGAATACTAGACAAAGTAAATAACGTGAGGAAAAGATATACAACAGAAAGCTTAAGAATTCAACAGAAAATAAACAAAACAGTGAATAAAAAAGAAGATACTGACAATTTAAGCGCCTGTTATAGAGTTATTTTAAAAAACAGTAGATGACCCCTCTATTGTTGATTTTTATTTATTAAAATTTATTATAGTAATTCAAAATTGATTATTTTCACTGTAAGTTCGTTACATTAATAGTTATTGTATTATTAAATGTTGATGTTTTTTATTTAATATTAATAGACGAATCCCATGAAGAAGTGAACATAAAATTCACGAAACGTCGGGAAAAATGAAATAAAAAATTTTTGCATTTTTATTTTCACAAATGGAGTTAGGCCTCACCAGCTAAATATATATAAACAAATATATAAATATAAACAAATGAAAGTGGCCAAAAATAAAGGAAAACAAAAAGTTTTATAATAACACAATTTATAAAATTAACAAAATTAAACCATTTTCTAATGACGGTGTTGGCGTCTGCCTGGTGTGAACCGGGCGTTCAAGTTTCCCGGTATTTTTGTCGTGTGTGGCTTTAAATAAAAGTTAAAAATTAAATAAATGTAAAAACTAAAGAAAAGTGTAAAATAAAATAAAATTGAATAACTCAAATTAAAAGGTGTGTTTTTTTGTGTTACAGTCTTGACCTGCAGCAACAAGTGTCTTTGCGACCTGCTCCAGCCAGCCCAAGCTTGAGTTTTCCGGACAGTGCCTACCTCCTCCTCCTAGAGCCAGCTAGAAGCTCCAGGTAAACGATTGTTACCCCAACAGACGGAAAAGGAGATTTTTGTAAAAAAATTTTTATTTGTGCTGACCAATTTACTGACATCGATGTATTTTTGAAGGCGACACGAAATAACACCCGATGAAATAACGCCCAATTAGAAAAAGTAAATAAACCCCACTGAAAGAAACCCCAATAAAATGAAGTACCAGCCAAGTAAAAAATAATGAAGAATTGCCCAATTTTCACCAAATAATCCCAAATTTAAAAATAAAAAAATTTTGTTAATTGGGACTTATTTCATAATGAAATAAAACCCAAGGAAATAATAAAATAAGATCCAATGAAATAACACCCAAAAAAATTAAATAAGACTCAAATTTTGGCAAAAGTGCACGGGGCGTACGAAAAAAAAAATAAAAAAAAATATGCTACCCGATTCAGAATAAAAAAAGAAAAAAACCAAAATTTAAATTTAAGGGAGCTGAGGCCCCCCTGGATCCAAAAAACCGCCCCGCCCACTTAGTGGAATGTGTGGGTACTCCAAATAAAGGTAATTGTACAAGAAAAACAAAAAATAATACAATTTAGGGCGGGCGGGACTTTTGGGGCCCTCTGGGTCAAAAAAATGTGCCTCCATCCACTCACATCTATGTATGTGTGGGTACTCAAATTAAAGGTAGTTTGCTCACGATTGTAAATATTTTGTTTTCTTTTGTATTTTTTAATGATTCATGTTCGATTTAAAAAAAAAAAAATTTTAATTTTTTTTGTAACTAATAGCCTATTTCCGATGTGCTAAAGAATTTTTTTTTTGCGTAGCCGGCCTTCGGCCGGGCGAAAGAATTTTTTCCTCTATGAAATAACAAAAACCGGCTTCGCTAACTGAAGTTTCTCTGCATAGCCGGCCTTCGGCCGGGCGAAAGGATTTTCTCCTCTATTTTCTGCACCTAAAAGATACTTAAATTAACCTAGAGAGGAAAATAGTATGCGAACACAAAAACAAAATCCATATTTGCAATCGTGAGCAAATTACCTTTAATTTGAGTACTCACACATATCACTAAGTGTGCGGGGCAGTTTTTGGGTCCAAGGGGCCCCACGGCCTCATCCCCCTTAAATTTTAATTATGGTTTTTTTCTTTTTTTTATTCTGAATCGGGTAGCATAAGTAAGTAGCATAGTAAGTGCACTTCAGCCCAAATTTTTTATGTTTTCTGGAATCCAATAATTTTTTTGCAATTCAATTATTAATTTTCTTAAAATTCAATCATTTGTTTTAATTATATACATATTAGAGAAAAACGAGTATTGTTTTTTCAACAATTTGGCGACAAAATGCACAGCTTATTTCCTCCTCATTGTTGTAGTTTCATGGCACAGCAATCACAAATTTTCATGTGCCTACATGGCAAAAGCAGTGTATTGGGTTCCTCCGCCACACAAACTACGCATAAAAAATGCTTAAAATTATGAAAATGAAATAAAGCTCAAAAAAATTAAATAAGGCCCCAAAATGATTTTATGTGAAATAAAATCCAATTAAATAATTTGAGGATTACTTTTTTTTTTACTTTATTTCATAATGATATTACCCCAAATTTAAATATGAAATAAAACCCAAAAAAACGAAATTAGGCCCAATTTCCAAATTTTGCAATTTTATTGGGGTTTATTTCATTTTATAATTGGGCGTTATTTCATCTCCTCGAATGGAAACTGAAAAGGCCTTAACAAATAATATTTCCACGTTAAAACATTAAATTGTAGGTCGAGAATAATATTTAAAAATAAATTGAATTAAAAATATAAAAATAGTGTTTTTTTATTGAAACTTTAAAAGTTTTGATTTTTTCAGATCGATTTTCCTACAAAAAGGAGTTCGAAAACAAAAAAATTATCTAAACTTTCATTTTAGGCTAATTAACGACAAAACTTTCCTAATATCTCTACTATAAATAAAAATAAAATATCTATACAGATTCTGAAAGGTGATAAAAATACCTTTCAAGCCAGTACAGATTGAGAAAACTACTTTAATGCTATCCGATTTTAATTAAATTATTCTTTGTATATATGGAAAAATATCTGTTTTAAAATTTTGGGTGCTCCAAACCCGACTTAGAGCTATGGTCTCCTGAGCAAAATTTCTCAGAATCACCTATAGATTACGTTTTTGCTATACTCAAATAAATGTGCGTATTGTGACCAGAAAATAAAATTTTTATTGTTTTAACAAATTTTAGGTAACAAAAATTGTGAAAATATTTGACATATGTGACTTTTAGGCTTCCATGGAAATTTATTTGACAAGCATCAATAATATAGTGCATTAATATTTATCTCTTTAAAGAATTGTTAGCATAAACTGACAAGAACTCATAAAACTACTTGTATAATTAATAGGGACCGGATTTTTATGCAGTTAAAATCGAGTTTTATGCGCAAAAAACATACACTCAAAAAAGAAAAATATGCGCTTTAAATTAAAAAAATATCCACTTTTAATTTTTTCTAACACATTTTTTAATCATAAACAAATCATTAAAATAACATAAAACCCCTAAAAATTCAGTCTCGTTAACGAAAATAATGTACACCAAAAAAGCAGAAGTAAAAATATAGTAAAACACAAAATATAAAGTAAAACAATAATGTAAATTAAGTCACTTGTTAGATAGATATGCGAACCTTCATATAAAATTTTCATACACATTCATATTCCACTACGCTGTTTTCGTAAAAATTTAAATTAAATATGCCAGCAGTTTGTGTTATTGCTTTGTATCCTTCTTATTTCTAAAAACTTTATCAAATTTTATACGAATTTGCTTACTTAAGTTTCCCTTTACTGCATACATTCTATTTATGACATTATCAATTAATTTAATTTGCATTCTCAATGGATTTGATTTCTCTAATTTTACCATAGTCTCAGAAATAAATCCGTAATTTGAAGATTTTAAAAATTATCCGAAATTTAAAATTTTGTAAATTTGTTATTTATTTTTTTTTGGTACTGCATTACCATCGTTCCATCACATGCTTGAATTGTTCAAAATTTTCAGCATAATACACAACTGATTTCAACCACATTGTTGTTATAGGATACTTCTCCTAATATGCGACAAAACGCGATATGCTTTGCAAAATATTTTTTCCCAAAAATGCACCAAAAATATGCAATGTCAGCAATATATGCAAAAATATGCAGTTAAAGCATAATATGCAAAAATATGCACTAACAAATCGATGCCATTTTATTTAAAATTTCTTGATTCGAAAAGATATTAAGTTAATGTTGATCTCAGACTGACGACAACAAATATGCATTTGCATAAAAATCCGGTCCTTGATAATTAATTTAATTGCTATTCATCAAAAGCTTCGAATCGCACCCAAGTATAATACTATGTTCACACTTGGGTTCTTAAACGCGTTTAAGCCACTCGAACGTGATTACATTGAAGTGATTTGTTAATCACTTCAAATTGACATGTTTACAACTTAATCACTTCATTAATTCATAGCCGAAGCAGTTGCGCGGAATCTCTACACCCACGAACGAATTAAATTAATACTCGGTCCACCACGTATTCACCGAATACCGAACTTTGAACAAAATTTTCGGCGAGCAATTACTTAAGAATCATTACTCTTCAAAAAGTGTCTCCACAGCGAACGCGCGATGCCACTCTTACTTACTTTTTAATACATAACTACTCTTTTCCACATGTATCGAAAATTCCTAAAATCCATTAATAAGTTCTAACAAGAATCTCTTTCTACTAGAAGATCATAATTGCACATAGTATGAACACTGTTGTTTATATAACATGAAATTTTAGAGAAAAATGCGTTTATTTTTGTTAAACATTTTGTTGTGCTGGTACAGTGGTAAACAAATATTTTTTGTTGTTAATGTTTTAAAAAAGTACGTGTTGGTTGTATCACAGAAAATTAAATTTTTATTTAACAATTCTACGAAATCATAATTACACATATGAAAGAGTTTTAAATGCACATAAAGTATAAAATAAAAAAATTATTTAATTAAAAGTTTACAAAGAAATTTACAAGTTGATTAAAATTTGTTAACAAAGCGAACGGCAAAAAAAATCATTGTTTTATTTTTAATTTGTTTTACTAATTTCCAGTTTTTTACATTTGCATGTTTATTTGATGAAAGTTAATATGAGTACAAAAACCAGCAAACATTTTCAAAAGTTTTGTTAGATATAAGGGACCGGAGGTTACTTTTCTTTAAAAGAATATTTAAAAGAATATTTTAAAAATGTTTGCAAAAAAAAAATACATTGCTGTTGTATTTTCATCATATTTATTTAGACTTCTTTGTAGCTTTTGGACAATAGTATTCAATGGAGATCGCACATTTTCAGAATTTGAAAATTCAGTTGTTTCACAGAAAGAAAATCACTCGGGATAAATTATGTTTTTAATACTTACTTTAAGTTCGACTTATATTCAAAAATTCGAGTACGAATAAAAAAAAAATCCTAAATGGGATTATTTTGGCAAATCAATCCTGGAATTTCTAAAAATAAGTACAAAATTCTAAAACCTAGTAAAACAAAAAATTTAACTTTTCGTTGGTAGTGCCACTTTGGGAGTACAGATACAAAGTAAGCGTTTTAATCGCATTTAACTTAACAGACACTACAACAAACGCACACAAGTAGTTAAAACCCAATTTGCTTGTTGTGTGTATAAACACCAAGAACCAGACAAAAACACATCATATTCATATTTAAAAAGAAAAATTGTGAAGTCTTGCTTTTCATTTAGTTTATATTTTCAGTTATAAATGAACATTAAGTTTTTAAAGTAAAAACCATATCGGGAATGGTGCTGGTGTTTTATAATTGAATTTCCGTAATGTGTTAAACGGGTAGATAATTCAATCATAATAAAATGCTCCTTCTAATTTTATTTTTGGTTTATTTCAAGTACGAATTTTGGATTGAAAGAACTTTATAATTCTTAAATCATGCGCTTGATTTGAGCTTGGTTAAATCTTAGTTTTACTTGAAATAAACCCATTTTTGGATTATTTTAAGTACGAGTTCGGGATTGAATATGGATAAGTTACTTGAATCAATCTTTCTGTAACTGATTCAAGAAAATCCGTACTCACCGTTACATAATTAGATGTTCAGAAAATTTATCAAATGTTAACAAGACTTCATTTAAATGTGCTAAATTCCATTTCATAATATTGACAAAATGAAATTTATGGTTGATGTCATAAGCTATTCCTAACAAATGTTGTTAGTAATGAACTGAAACGATCAACGACTCCAATAAAACAAAATTAACATTTTAATATACCCGTTAATTTGCAATAGTATTGATTACGTTATTGCTTTTGTTATTGCCGATTTGCTCCACATTAATCAATAATTTGGGAACTATTAGAGATAAATATAAGCGGTCGAAATTTGATAAACCCATTTCAATCTGGTTTCAGAAGTGGTTACAACACTGCGGGCTTAGTACTGGATATATCTGAAAATATACGTGCTAATTTAGACAAGTCATTGAGTTCGTTGTTAATTTTCCTAGATTTTAGTAAAGCATTTGACTCAATAAGTCACAGACTTTTATGTGTCAAACTTCAAAATAACTTTAACTTTGATTCGTCTTCATGTTGTTTTGTGTGGTCATTTCTTAATGGCAGACTTCAATATGTTGAGTCTGGAGGTAGTAAATCATGTGTATGGGAAGTTTTTATAGGGGTACCGCAAGGATATATTTTAGGACCTCTTTTATTTACAATATATTTGGAAGATATTTGATATTCAACTTCTGGCTAATGATTCTACCTTTGGTACAAATTTCCTTGAGTCAAACGTTATTAATGACTTAAAACTAGAGTTTCTACGCGGGAAAGAATTCCCGGGAATCCCGGGACATTATTTATAAATTATTCCCTGGAAATTGTTTCCGGGAATTTTCGGGAATTTCAAGTTAAATTTTTTGAAATCTTAATTTGTTTGCATCGTTAAAATCAAAAACGAGTAATAAAAATTTAATCTTTACTAAAACCTATCTACAAATCGAACTAGTTTTCCTACTCCAATAAAAATTTTTAATTGCTGATGAAATGTCTAAAAATTATCAAAAAGTAATTTAAATTTTTGGGAATACAAAATTTAAATTTCAAAAGATTTGTTATTCGTGCTAAATTCCCAGTTTTTATTATTGATAAAAACACTTGAAATTTATTGTTGATGGGATAAGCTATTCCTATGCGCATTTCACTGGTTGCTTAGGCCAGATCATCAGGAAACTTCATCCATAAAGATTTTAGAAAAACTAAAGATATTAAACCAAATAAAAATGTTAAACGTATAAGACTTATAGCAACAGTTCTACTTGTAATAATATCAAAGTTTAAACAAAACAACAGTTCTACTTGTAATAATATCAAAGTTTAAACAAAACAACATCAACAAATAAAATCTTCATGAAGTAGAAAATGAAAATGTACACGATACACCATCACCAATACCAGAACCATCTAAAAATTCTAAAAAAATAAATAAATAAAAAAAGAATTTGACGTCTATTTAGTCACAGGTAACAGACCAACAAATTTATAATCTTTGTATCATGCGATTCTTACTATAAAACCAACGTCTGTAGAGAACGAGAGCACGTTTTCGGTAGCAGGTTATATACATATCAACATGGATTAGAAATAGAATCTCTGATGAGCTTTTAAATGCTTTAATATTACTAAAATAATTTCTTAAAAGGAAATTAATTTTACCAAGTTGCTATTAATAACAACTACTAAATATTAATAAGTTTTAAACATTCGTGATCTCAAAAAAAAAATATATACATATATATAAACATACATATGTAATATGCATGTGCATATGGATGTAACAATTTATTTGGTTTTGTTTTGGTTTTCTGTGGAATTATTTAAGCTAATTTTTTTAGACTGTTGTATATGTGTATATTCTTTTAAAAAAGTAAAAACTTTTGTCTTTAACTCATTTAATGAAATCATTGTTTTATTCAAAAAATCCCGGGATTCCCGGGAATAAGATTTGTTTTGTTTCGTTTCCCGGGAATAGAAAAAGACCGGGAAGTTAGAAACCCTACTAAAGCCATGTACTTTTCTACTAATGTAGTTCCGCCCAATATACATATAACTGATACGAATATTCAGTTTGTATCTCATCACAAGACTTTGGGTATTTTTATAGACACACAGTTGGATTTTTCCTATCAGATCAATTTTATAATACCTATTGAGAATATCTTTTATTTTAAAAAAACTTTATTGCGTGGGCTTATACCTTCCAATACAGATAAGCAAAAGGGTGGCATTGTCGTTGTGCCTTCCTTTGTTTCTTTACGGGCTGGAGGTTTTTTCGGGAATTTTCCAACATAGTTTTACATTTGTCGTCTAGGGTATAGAGAACACATATATGGTCATGTGGTTTCAGAGTTTTATTAATTTACGTTTAATGATTCAATTTTATATGATAGTAAAATATGACAAACCTTTGTATCTTTTTGAAAAGTTTAGTTTTGGAAGATCTTCAAGAACCAATAGTCTTATTTGTCCAAATCATTCCAAATTGTATATGACAAGGTCCTTCCTAGTTAGAGTTGCAAGGATATGGAACAACTGCATTCCAAATAATGAGAGGAAGTTTACTAAATCTATTAAGGAATTTAAGAAGACCGTTAAGCAATATTTGTAATTTTTGTATTAGCTGCTACTAATTCAGCAAAGAACTGTAAATTGTACACCTCCATTTATAACATATAATTTAACTTTACTTCAATATTTGTGCAAAAAGGGGGGAAATATATAAATACTGGAAGTTGTGTTTTAAGCATTAGTAAATTAATTCAGTATATAAAATTTCTAATGTATAGTCATAGTGTATTTCTAGATTTATTAGGCGTTATAGGCTTGTAATAAATTTGAATTTTTTTTAAATAAATAAATAACCTTTTCCAGATCTTTCTTTAACATTTGCATTACATTTATTTTAAAATAACTTTTAACTAGAAGCTAGAAAGTTCCATACTGTGGTGTTTAAATACAATTATGCATAACAATTTAAATATAATATTTAAGAGTATTACTTTCAAAATAGTTAAGAAGATATACTTTTTGCACTTTTATCCAAATACTTTGAGACTATTCTTGAAGGCAATTTAACTTATGAAAGTGTCTTCTTAGTCGTCGCAAAGGGCTTAAGTCGTATGATTGACACTAATTTTAATAGTATTGTGATATTTTTCCGAACTTTTGGGATACAAAATGTTTGCAGGGAATATTTATAAATCGTTGATGTATATGTGTATTTAAAACTCCATTGTGTAATGGGTGTGTGCATGTCTGTTTTTCAGAATTTTTAAGTGTACCCTTCTTTGTTGTTGATGATATTATTTTAGTGAAAAGTATGCAAATATATTAAAATATTTGCCTTAACGTATTCCGGTTTTTGCTGTTGTTCTTGTTCCTATAGTTGCTAATGCCTTGAGCTCTTTTCCATTTGACAAAGTAATTAAACGGCTTTTCTACGTAGAAATAAAGAAAATGAAATAAAAAATTAACATAACAGGAGCAATGCTACCAAGTCGAAGAGATAAATAAACTTTTTGTTTAACATAAACGGGTTCTTCTGCTATTTTCTTGTTGATATAAAAATACATTTTTAATTTGAATATTTATATAACATTTTCATATGTAAAACTTTTCTTAAACGCACCAACAAGCGAGAAGAAAAATTTAATTAAAATAAAATGAAACATAAACCGCAGATTGTATATGGCCGACATCCTTAAAATATTATATACATATTATTTTTCCAAGTATTTAGTCAAACAATTCTTTTCAAAATAGAAATATTTTAAACCATTAAAATGAATTTTCTATTTTTTTTAAATAAAGAACTTAAATTTAAAAAAAAATTGCATTATTGAAAAAGTTGCTCCTTATAATATTTTAAAATAGTTTTATTTTAAAAAGAATTGCTTGACTAACCTTGGGTTTACACTTTCAAGTGCAAGTTCGAAAAACTCAATACACTCACATTTTTTCACTAACGCTATCACATTTTACGTACTTGCAGCCCAACTTGCAAGAGAATTTGCTTGTAAGTAAATTTTTGACACTTGCAGCAAGTAAAATGACAAATGAAGAAACAGTGTTACCGTGGACGACTTTTGTATCAATTTTATAGTACTTAGTAATATAAAAGTTAGGTTTATTGCGGATTTAATGCGTATTTATAAAAACTAACAAATAAAAAAAAGCACAACTATACAACAACGCATCTTAATGGTAATATTAATTATAAATTTAAAGCATTTTGAAAAAAAAAAATTTTAATCAAAATAATTTCTCAATAATATTATGATATCGCCACTATGGCAAACAAACCTTTTTAATAAGATCCCAATTAAAAATTTTATCATTTTGCGAAGCACTAATGGTACATTTAAAAAAATAAGCGCACAATTATGCGCTACGCAATAAGACATACAGAAATGCAGTAAAGTAAGTGAAAAGACTCTTAACAATTTTTATAAAAAAAATTAAATTTCAAGTGCTACGGCATTCCCTTACTACGAAGCAGGTTTGTAAGGGAGAATACTTAAAAATAAATGTATCAAAACATTCAGTGTGTAAAGCTGATCATTACATCCACAAACTTTTATATGCGCTGAGTAATGCGCTTTATGTGTCAAAAATGTATTACTTCAAAGTGGGAACTCGCCATATAAAATTCATGTCTTCCGTAAGCGCAATGGTAAGCAAAACTCTTGCATTTCTCCCTTACAAACCTGCTTCGCTCGAAGCACAATTTTTTATTGGGATGTTTTCGCTTCGAAAACATTTAAAAAATGAACTTCCAACTGACCGTTAAATGCTACTTGCAAGACTTTCGCCTTTTTCTCCGACATTTTCGTTGATAATACGTATGAACTACTTTCAAGTAATTACTTGCATGTGTAAAGGCAGCGTAACAGTAGGTTTTTAACAAGTTTTATACCCCTCCACCCATTAGGGGAATGAATAATTTCCCCTTTTTGTTCGAAAAAAAAATTTGTTCCTCTTAACCCTTTGACGACCAAACATTTTCGGCTGAACCGATTAACTTTTTTGTTTTATTATCGCAATCTATGGCCATATAGTAGTTACGAAAAAAAAAATTGGCCTTCTGCGTAGCCTCTAAGTCCCCAATTTTGCTTGGCAAACATAGTTGCCTATGGGTTGAAAGCAAATTTTTTGTCCCAAATTATTTAATAACAGAAAAGATTTTTATAAAAGTTTTTATTTTAAATATACTGTAAAATATAATAGATCACAAAAATAAATTATTATTAGTGTTGTTCGTGATAGATTCCAAAGCAATCACGGGACGTAGTGAAGCAAAGAAACACATTGCATTGAACGCAAAAAACATTTGTGCGACTATACTTATTTTTGGAAGCACAATGGGAACAACGTTTCCAACCTTCACGCTTTTCCATTTTATGGAGAGATTTGGGCTTGCTTATAAAATGAGTTCCAGATTTGGTTACCGCTGAAAAGGCACGCTTTCTTGAATTGAAGTCGTTTATTAGTTCTTTTGCTAAAGCTGCTCGAAAATCAATAGAGGTCACGTTGACAGAGGAACGGTTGGCCAATATGAGTTTTTTATATATTATGTTGCTATTATTAACACATAACTCGAAAAGGTCGAAGAACAGACGTAAATAAAAACGCCACTTACTTCTACGATCGTACTCATAATACACTTTTTTTTGATCCATTAGATCAACTCCTCCCATTCCTTTATTATAGTGCTGTATAATCAGGGGGCAATCAATATCTATTTTAGCAGCTTGACCACCTACGCGTCGCTTGACTTTGAATTGCGCTGTTGGGTCAATAAAATTTGAAGCGAGGTAGACACCACGATTATCCATCCATTTTACTACAGAAATGCTATCCGATATGAAGTAACTAATGTCCCCTCTTTTCATATCTTTATCCGCCGGAAAATTCTTTGGCATGTGCTTTCTATTACATCGGATTGTCCCGCACGCCATTATGTCATTTTGCTGAAGAATATGCATTAATTTCAGGCTCGTAAAAAAATTGTCGAAGTAAAGTTCAACCCCTTTTTTTGCCAGAGGCTCGCATAACTGCAAGACAACAGCCTCACCAAGACCGTGCTCAACGAATGGTTTTTTTCCGGTGTAAATATCAATATTATACAAGAACCCAGTTTCAGACTCACATAAACACCAAAGTTTGAATCCCCATGAAATAGGTTTGTCCTTCATGTATTGTTTCATAGCATTGTGTCCTTTAAACTTTACCATATGTTCATCGATTGATAGCTTTTTTGAATACGTGTATACGTTTGGCATAACCTTATTAATATGATCTAAAATTGGCCGGATTTTATAGCCACGGTCACTAACATCTGCCTTATTGTTATCGCAAAAGTGAAGATTAGCTGTTATTTCTTCAAATCTGAGCCGTGGCATGACACCAGCTATCTGAGCTTGGTGAAAAGTTGGATCAGTTGACCAATACAGACGTGTTGATGGGAGCTTCACTAAGCTCATTCGTATGATAATACCCATATAAGCCTTAAACTCAGCCACGGTCAGAGTGAACAAACGCCCTTTTTGCAAAGCATATATGTTGGACTGCTCCACTATCATGAAGCACATCTCTAAGATATATGAATAAAAACAGTAAGTCAGTACAAACACAATATATCAAAATTTTTGGGATTTATAAAAACTCACCTTCGAAATTACAAACACTGTTGAATACTTCGTATGCTGATGGGATTTCTTCATGCATATTCACAACAGGCTTTAAAATTTGGGAATATTTGTATGCCCTATTCTCTTCACATCCTGTAAAAATATGATTCTTGTAAGCAAGGGTCTGTCTAAAGCGGAAGGTCTTTTCGGGTGGTATGAACAACGCGGGTCTTGTTGCCTCTTGCGCAACATTTAAATTCGATGTTATTGGCTCATCTGCTGGTTTAAATCGATTATGGCCAATACGTCCTTTTTTAACAAATAATTCGACCTGCTTAGTACCCTCAATTACTACTTCTAAGGGCTCATCATTTTGCATTTCAATGACGTCATTTTCAAGAAATAAGATATCTTCTTTATCCAAGTTTGTAACAGCTTCTTCGTCATCATCACTGGAGTCGCAAAGTAAAATTTGTTCGATTTGCTCTGGTCGAAGGAAAAAGAAACGATCTCGGGCTGATCCACTCATTTTAAACATAAACACTGTTTTCTTTCACTTTTTTATACAGACTGATGCAAATAGTGCATGCGTTTCAAATTTAAACTAAACACTGTCAAAATACTTACATGTGTTCATATGCATGTACATACATATTATGCAATTTGGTGATTCCCCTTTTTCGTTTAAATATGTGAATGCAAAATACTAAGCGCAGGTATGATTTTTCAGTGTTAAACATTTCTTTAAAAAAAAACGCTCAAAAGCTAGAAACTTAATTTGAAATTGGAGATTATAGTTGTAGAGGGTTTTACGAATGTTAAGTTTCGTTTCAACCCATAGGCAAACATAATTGCCAAACATAATTTGATTAGCTGTTGGCAGCTTGGAATTTACGCAGACTTCTGGATTTGATTTTCTGATAGATAAAGGCTGAATCCAAAACATAATTGACTCTCAGCCCCTTGCGCCCTATTTTTACCCCGTAGCAGCCCTCGGTATAAAGCCAATTGTTTGACCAAATTCGGAGCCTTGTAGGCAACAAGTGGGAACAGATAGGCACTTCCACTATTCTACAAAATTGTTGCCCCAATCGTCTTCTTTAAAACAGTCTTTCACATATTTGCTCTATCTGTTACCTGAACTAATATATAAACCAAAAACCCTCGGGCAAGCATACTTGCCTATGGTCGTCAAAGGGTTAAAACGTTAGAATTTTTTTTGTAACTGTGTATTTTCCGTTACTTTATAAATTCAATTACAATAAAATAATGAGTGAGTAAAATAAAATTTTTTAAAAATAAATTCTTTTATAAGTACGATTTTATCTAGGAAACTTCAGTGTGAGAAATTAAAAGTTATGTAATTTATGGCGAGTAGAATGTAAGGAAGGAGACAAACATGCCGCTTTTTATGACTTTTTTGTATCATATATTGCTAAAGGCAAGTGTTTCGAACATTTTAAGTAACAAATAGCGTAGAAAAATGTAAACAGGAAGACGAACAATATTTTGTGAGCTAAGATAAAGGCATGGAACATCATATTTTTTAAATTCCTTTTTTAAGGTAATTATTATTTTAGAACTAGAAACGAAATATTGTAATAAATATTTGTTTAAAACAAAAGTTTATTTTATATGTGAATAAAAAGGTTATGGATTTAATAGAAGTGTTTTAAAATTTTCGAACGTGAGCGCAAGTGACCAAAAATTTTATTCGCAAGAATGTGCGAGCGTGCGCGATAAAATAAAAATTTGTTCGAACCAAACATTTTTGGGCTTCAATAGGGAGGCAGACGTCGAACGAAAGAATATAAAAACTAGTTTTGGTCAAAAATAAGGAAAAACGCGCACCAAAGAATGGTTTCAGGTTTGCCTTCTCGAGGTCCGCTGAGGCCTCCTCCGTGATGGCAACAGTAAAACAAGTACTGTTATCCATCGGGATACTGGGGTTCTGTCTCTTCAGACATCCCAGTATTTTCTGCCCGTCAGAGCCTTCCTCCGGTAACCAAATTTTTGCCCGTAGCCTCATTGGAATTTCCAATGCATCGCTTATATTAGCGATACATTTGCCTAAAATGTCCTTTGAGAAGGCGTCCAAACATTTAATTATCCTGTAGCCCCGGTGAATCTCCCCGGAGTCAAAACGAGGCGCAGGACTGTTGAAATTGGACAGTTCAAATTGGCTCCATGACGAGCTCAGCCAACTTGAACTCGATCGCGTCCCATTCTGTTACCACAGGGGTAAGATGACCACTCTTGTCGTTTGCCAAGGCCATCAATAGGTGATCCTATACCAATTCATTAAAGGGTCTCCTCGTGGTTGCAGAGCTCAATCGTCCCGGAATGATCGAGTTGTCCCGGATCTTCCTCCGTTTTGGCGGGTTATCACTCTCTGCCTGAGAGCTATTACGCTTGGACCCTTCTTGAGCGGCGTTGGATATGCTGGGCATGTTGTCCTTAGACTTAAGGTACTCTTCTACCACAGCCTGGTATTTGATTCGATCTTCCTCATCGCGTTCATGGGGGTCCCGTTCGCAGCATTCTTAGCGATCTTGCCGAGAATAAATTGCACTATGTTGTACCTTTGTCTGAGGATATATTGTGTGTATCGGCCTAATCGAAATATTTCCACTGACACTTTTTTTTAATTATCTTAAACAACTTTCGTTATTATACGCGGACTGTGTCATTGCTGGAGATTTTAACTCAAAGTTATTAAGTGAAACCACACTCTCAGATAACCTATTATCGATTGGCATTGAATCTATCAACCGTTATACACCAACCCATACTACTACATGCAACACTCTCCTAGATCTGTTTCTAGTTTGTAACATCTCAAAAGTTCAAGTCTATGAGCAACTTTCTGCTCCTTGTTTTTCCAAACATGACCTAATTTTCACTTCGTATGATTTTGATTTAAAACATTGTGACCAAACCTTTTCATATCGTGACTTCAAAAACATTAACTATGAAATGCTAGATGAGCATGTCTCAGCCATTAATTGGGATAATATATTTTATATGATATCTTCTAATCAGCAAACCACTTTTCTTGAGAATAACATTTCTGATTTATATGAATGCTTTGTTCCAATCAAAACAAAAACTGTCAAGGATAATACTAGGCCCTGGTTCAATCCAATCATAAAAAATTTAATTAAGAAAATAGATGTTGAGCATTCCCGCTGGAAGCGTTTCAAAATCCCAATTTTACGATGAATTTCGTAGAATTAGAATGGAAGTTAATCGGGAAATAAAAAAAAACTAAAACGTCTTTCTATGTTGAACGGTTATCAATGAATCGGTAATCAAACCAAGGATATTGACAGCAATTTATCATCAGACGACCACAACGTTATATTTTCGTCAATACCCTCATCATTTAATGATGATTCATACTCAAATGATTATTTAAACTCATTGGAAGATAGTATAATAAATATCCAATTTAATTTTCGATGTGTCTATAATGATGAAGTCTTGACTTGCTTAAAATCTGTAAAATCAAATGCAATCGGATATGACAATTTATACCCTCGATTTGTAAGAATATTGTTGCCAAGATTACTACCTTATCTAACCCACATTTTTAACACAATATTTCCAAGTAGATGGAAACATGCTAAGATTATTCCGGTCCCTAAAAATAACTCGGAGTTTAGGCCTATTGCAATTCTGCCTTATCTTTCCAAAATAATGGAAAAACTTATGTATGCACAAATAAATGAACTTATTGATCGGCATAATTTGCTCACGCCCCACCAATCTGGCTTTCGAGCTAAGCATAGCTGTGTTACAGCATTAATAAATCTGAGTGAGGATATTCGAAATAATATAGATATCGGGAAAGTTAATATACTGGTGCTTTTGGATCACTCCAAAGCTTTCGATGCAATTGACCATTATCTGCTTTGCCCCAAACTTATAAAGCTATTTGGTCTATCAGGGACCAACAGAATGAAAGAATACACCGAGGTCTTGCCGTAATGGAAAAGCATTATCAGCGGCATTGGAATCAGTAAATAATACAGAATGCAAATTATTAAAACGTCATCGCAACATAAAAGGATAAATTGAACGGGAAAAATATAACATTTTTGACCAAAAATAGAATTATGTAAACAAATTTTATTGTCTCTTTACACTTAATTTGACTGTTTTTGGTAATTATATTGAAATATTCTTATTTTTTGCCTGATAGTACCTATTTTGTTACAAATATGTATGAAACCAAATTGTCTTTAAGATATGGGCTTAAAAATTAAAAAAAAAAAAAAAATTTTAACCCTTTACGGAAGGACTGAAACTTTTGAATTTTGAAACAACTTGGAAATTTTGTCCGATGAACTGCAAAAAAACTAGCTTTTCGCGGATATCTCGAAAACGCTTCTTGAGAAATTATATGAATGCCATATTCGAATTCAGCAGCCCCGATTCATCTAAGAAAACATCTAATTTTTGGATTATGGCAAAAAGTTAAAAATTTGTGAACCAGTGTTATTTATTCATTAATTATGATGTGCTGCATTCCCAATTTGTATTCTTGACAAATACAATTCACTGGTAGCTTAGTGCAAATCATTAGGAAACTTAAACTCACCTGTTTGAAATTTCTACAAACAGGCAGTATGTGTAGCTTGGATAAAGCAATATTTTTCATTATTTAAACAAAATTTAATAAATACGCACGAAATAATCTAAAATCAAGAAATTGTTATGGATTTTCTTGTTTTAAGAAACGAAATTAATTTTTTAGAAAATAAACTTCTTTCCGTGTTTTATTGATATTTAAACAGGTTTAACATAATAACGTGTTTAATTTTAAGACGGTTGCCTCCCAGAACACTGGACTTAATTAAATTCATTTACGAATATTTTATAGGAGACAGCCAGCAGAAAGCACCAGTGTTAGTATGAATTTTAAAATATAAAATAATAAAACATTTTAGCATCATAGAATTTTTTTAAAAAACTTTTAACTTAGAAAACGTAAACAAGTGAGTGTGTGAGAAATTATATTGAAAACAAAAAAACCCCCCGAAAATTTGTTTTTAATATAATTTCTCAATCACTGACTTGATTTCATTTTCTAAAAACAGTTGTATTACAACAAATGATTATACGCTTTTAAGATCTGCACAGATATATCTGTTTGTACAAGTTTCTGTGTGTTTACTAAAGAGGATGTGTATACATGAGTCTAGTGTTTCTGATATAAGTTGATATTGATATGATTTGTAAAAGAGTGGATCCAAGTTGATAAAAAGCGAAAGAGAGTATCATATCTGCTTATATCTGTTTCGCAAAAGCATGGATACTGATGAAATAAGTTACTTAGTGTACGATGCCGTTATTTTCAATTATTATTCAACGAAAAAGAGCCGACCCTTTTGGCAGGTAAGACAATAATTTTTAATAAAAACAAAATACATATGCTCAGATATTTTTGTACAATAGTTTTTGCGTGATGTGTTTTGAGCGCAAAAAAAGGCAAACAAAAAAACTTTACAGGAACAATACTGGTACTAAAAATGTGCTTGTTTGTTTTATTTTTTTTTTTTTGGAAGGCAAACATTTTTGAAATTTTCTGTAACGATATGTACTTTGTTTTTGTAAACAAACCTTTTCTCATATATTGCAACCCCCAACGTGCCACAAAGGCTTTTTCTTGGGAGACATTTGTATCCGTAAAAGTACTTAGGCAAAACTTACTGTTTGATTTTTAAGGTGCAGCTCATATCCTACAAAATCTTAATTTTTGGGAGCTGCGAACTGGTAAATGTTTGCTCCTGAAGACAGTACAACAGAACTGTGTGTTATATTTAAGAACTGTATATAAATTGTTAAGACACAAAATGAAGTCTATATGTTTCCTTAGTTCTTCAGATACATCAATCGAAGCAGAGACGTAACCATGCCCTGGTCTACAACCAGACTGTCTTCCAGTTAGAATTGAATTGCTGTACAAATGTTTAATCAGCTGATAAGGAATAAGGCGTTTAAAAACCTTTGACAGGTTCGGAAGCATTGCTATCGGTCGGTACGTCTTATCTGTTTTGGTATGGGAATAATCTTGGCAATTTTCCATTTGGATGGGTTAAAAGACGTTATTATTATGTTGTTATACAAAGTAAAATATGAGAAAGGAGAAGCTTAATGAGTTTTAGGTGGATACCATCATGTCCTTCAGAATCTGATTTTATGCTAAGAAAGGACTCACTAATAAATTGTATAAAATCAAACAAATGTAGCGGGTGATCATTAACTCTTATAATAATGTCGGCTGAAATAATATTGCTTGGCGTATGATTGTTGTGTTGTGCAGTGAAAAAAAATTGTGGGGAATGTAAAATGAGATGAAGCCACTGTTTATTGTTGATGTTGTTTTGTTTAAACTTTGATATTATTACAAGTAGAACTGTTGCTATAATTCTTATACGTTTAACAGTTTTATTTGGTTTAATATCTTTAGTTTTTCTAAAATCTTTATGATGAAGTTTCCTGATGATCTGGCCTAAGCAACCAGTGAAATGCGCATAGGAATAGCTTATCCCATCAACAATAAATTTCAAGTGTTTTTATCAATAACAAAAACTGGGAATTAAGCACAAATAACTAAATCTTTTGAAAATTTAAAATTCTATAAATATTCATCAGTCTTAGCACTAGGCATTGGTATATTAGCAAAGTTCAAGTTTTGTTTATTGACATAAACTGAGTATGCAGTATTGGCCTTACCAGTAACAATTCCCATTTTACGAATTTGTTTCCATTTATTTTTTGAGTTCAAAGCTATTTTCCATCATACAAAGAAGCTTACTACTCAATTAATACATCATACATAACCGACGAAATCATTTGTAGGAACAATATAAAAAATACCAATATCCAAAGATCACTATAAGTGAACTAACTCAACATGAAAAATCAATAGGGAAATTATTGACGAAGAATGGTGAAGTTTGAAATTGGAAAGGCGAGAGTGTTACATGAAGGCGAAAATTTTAGCAATTGTATACATAATTATCTTCAAAAAACATTTGAAATATACGGAAAAATTGCTATCGGTCGGTATGCCTAATCAGTTTTTAGTATGGGAATAATCTTGTCGAATTTCCAAGTAGAAGGTTAAGAAGACGTGGTTATTATGTTCTAAAAAAAGAGTGTTATACAAGTTGAAATATAAAGAAAAATAATCTTAGTGAATTAAGGGTGAATAGCATTTTGTCCTACAGAATCTGATTTGATGCTAAAAAAGACCTTGACAATATCTTAATGGGAAAATTGTATAAAATCAAACAAACGTGGCAGAATATTGCCGGATCAAATTAGTTGCTTGGTGTGTGGCTGCTGGTTATATTGTTGTGGTGTACCGTAAAAAATCATTATATACATCAGTCTTGACATTGGGAATTGGTGTATAAGCAAAGTTGAAGTTTGGTTCTTTGACATCAACTGATTCTGCAGTATTGTCCTTACCATTATCGAATAAAAATTATTTTCCTTTGTAGGCTTTTCATTGATTATTTTAAATAAACGAAATTAATTTGCCTTTATATATTTGCATTGTGGGATAAAACTTATGAAAAAAAACATCAAAAATACCACAAAATAAAAACAAAGCTAAAATCACGAAAATAAAATATTAAGGCTTTTATATTTTTACAATTTGAAAATAACATTTTGCACTTCTATTCTTCCCACATGGCTTTCTTTTATATTTTATGTGACGAATCCTTTATAACCCAGATTTCACTTTTTAAACAACTGTTAGAACAACTTTTAGAAACAAGGGCAAAATACATTCAAAGTAATTACAAAATAATGTTAAGGGATTATTTTACACAAGGCTTTATTAAACAATTAAAAAAAAAGCAGCAAACAAACAATAGCTACAAATATAACAAAGAAAGCAAATACTTTTTATGATATGAAAAATATTTAGCTAATTAAAATAAAATTTCAAAAATGTATAACAGTAATTTAAGGAAAACATGTTTAAAAAATTAAGCTTTGTTCACAATCAGATTAACAATTTCGTTTTTACTTTTATCGTAATTCTTTGAGCAACAATTTGTATGAAATTGTTTCTGACGTTTAAACTTATTTTATTTAGTTTAAATTTTAACATAATGTTGTAAAAAATAATAATAAATACATAATATTGTGGTAGCTAAAATTTACAAACGGTTTCTTAATGCAAAATGTGTGTTTTTGCAAAATAAATTAATGCTCTATTATGAACAACAAGTGAAAATGTTTCTTTGATTGTGAACGAAGCTTTAAGCATCAAATTACTGCAAAGGTGGGTGAAAAAGTAGCGTCAATAAAGAATAATTCAAATATACTTTATGGTATTTATAAAAATAAATAACTTTTTAAACTCCCTTTCTTTATGCTTCACGTTTCAATTACAGTTAAAGTTTTGGTTTTGATTTTCTTTTATGTTTGCTTTCTTTTAATATTTTTTGTATTAATTGCATCAATAGTAGAAATTGCTACCTTTTAATTAATTGTAACGTACCTTCTATTCTTGTTATTGAAAACAAGTACACCACCCTATTTTCCCTGAGCACGGCCGGTCTAAAAGGTAGCTAAACATTTTCTTGGAGTAGAAATAAATGTCGTCCGTTATATAATAATTAATCATAAAAAATATTTCAGTTTTATTAAAGGTTAATTAAACAATCTTGCCTACAAAATTCGTCTTATAAACCTGTTATAAGCATGGAATATTTTGAAAAGGAAGAAACACATAAAAGAACTCCAAAAGAAACTACGTAAAGCCGCCAACTTTTTGTACCACCTCCGTTATGCTTTACGGTATAACCGCATGTGGAACCTCTGCGCACCGTAAGAGTCTTCAACATACAGAAAATCGTATTATCAAAATACTGCTCAGAAATCAATACAATTCCAACCCTTCATATATGGATAATGCAAGCAACGGAAACAACCACAACAGTCTTAACCACTGGATGACAACCAAAATTGTTTTTCAAATAACAATAACATTGCTAACTTTACAAGTGCACTCAATACCCAACCAACTGGACATACTACTAATTACAACATAGTAAATTAAACATCGCCCAAACACCCGCAGTCTAAGATATGCCACGTCAAGTTAATGCATTTAATATTATAAATATACATCGACTATCACACTCGACTTCGGTCAAAAGGTAGATTAAAAGTCGAGACAACAATGAACAGCTACGGTGACAGAACCCTCAAAGTAATACTTCCAAAGATCTACAATAAAATGCCAACTAGTTTAGTGAATGTTTAAAATAGTTTAAAATAAAAAAAAACTCTTTAGAAAATATTTTTCAAATTGTATTTACCTTAAGACAAGCCATAAGGCTTCGTGGGTACATTAGCACTAAGGATGAATGTAAAATTCTTAAAATTGAATAAAACTCAATTGAAAAACTAAAAAAAAAATATATTAAAACAAACAACTCTTTTTCTCACTTAATTGTGTCTGTGACATTTTTGGCAAGTTATAGCTGTCACGTAAGGAAATTACTCGCCAATTTACAGAAAAAGCGTGTCTGCAAAATTTTTGTGAGAAAGTTCCCGCTTTGAAATGTCAAATAAACTCACGAATAAAAATGGGCAAGAAACATTTTAACACTAAAAACATAATAAATTTGCATTTGCAAAGAATGCGGTTTGAACATACTTTACCAGTTTTGCTAATAGCACTGCACCGTTGAGATCTAATCGTGGTAAATAGACCGTTTGAATTGGCGCTACTCTTGACTTTGCAAGCAATAAAAAATAATATTTAGTTCTTGGCACATTTTTTCATTGTTTAGCTATTTGCTTTTAACATTTTAATTTAATATACGAATGTTTGCAAAGCTCGGTTGTAAACAAGGAACATTAAAATCTCACTTTACTATATTTGGTATAGCTGACGCATGTATTTTCGCCGCCGCACTGTGGCTTAAAATTTTATTTCATTGGCCAAAAGTCCAACTTTTGTTTGTCACCGATTTCCAAAATTTTAATTTTATTTAATAGTAAACATATTTAAACTAAGATAGCCAAAAAATTAGGTTTAAAGATTGGTAATTGCGGTTGTGCCATGTTGCTAAACACAACTTTTTTTTTAATTCAGAAAAAATTGGGTTTTTAATCCGAAAGAAATTAACGTTGCTCAAAAACTATCATCGATAATGCTCTGCTAGCTTTTTTGCTAGGTTGGTAGCCTTGTGCGACTATTGTGTTATTTATATTTGAGATGTTAAGACCAGGGACCGTAACTGTTATAACTTTTATCGTAAAAGTCAGAAAATGAAAGTTATTTTTTGACTTTTATTTTTTCGATAAAAAATAAAAGTTATTTTTGCTAGAAAAAATAAAAGTTAAAAAATAACTGTTATTTTTGCTCAAAAAAATTAAAATCAAAAAATAACTGTTATTTTTGCCTGGAAAAATAAAAATCTGATTTATAAAAAGCATCGCATTTTCTGACAATTTGGTCCAAGACTTTCAAAATGGTATACTTGGTTTCATTCTCCGACATTTCCTTGAGGTTGATTTTTTTAATCAAAAATTCAAAATTAACAGTTATTTTCGGTCCCTGGTTGAGACATATTTTCTAAACTACTATATTTTTATGGATGAACTAAAGATGTTCGAAATATATTGATCTAATTTATAGCAAAATACAATAATGTTTTTTATTTCATTGGACTAAAAGAGGCAATACAAAATAAAAACTTAATACTATATTTTTGTAAAATTTCAACTTTAGTAGAATAGAACTTTTGCGGACCAAAAGTGACCAAGAAGGTAAAACCACTGATGGAAAGGTGTATAACCCTGTATATACTCTTCTTCCCGTTTGGACCCGTCTTTTTAACACTTTTTTAATTTTAATGAAATTAAAATTTCTTTTTTTTACAATTTTTTTATTCCGCAAATGTTCGCAGAAGTAACAGAAATCATGTGATATAGGGAATATTGATCGTGATCGAACTGAATACAGGTAGTACATATAAACAATTTTATTTTTGCTACACAATCAGAAAAACGAATAGCTGCCCTGATTTATCACTATCCGTTATACTACGTTCACACTAGCGTATTTTATACTGTGAACCCCACCTTAGAAGGGATTTTTAAATTTATTTTGGTATTTATATTGTATCTTTTTTTTTGGCTCTAATAATGTTCTCTGACCCCATAACTATGCAATGCGTTGTTAAATTTGTATCAGGTATTTTAAAGCATATAAACAAAAGGCTTTTAAGCTTTGTAAACCTTTTTATTCTACCTGTTTTTGGTATGAAAAAAGTATGAATATATCTGAGCAATAGCAACGTTTTTCATAAAAACATGGAGAGCTTCAGCTATAAAGAATTGGCCGGAGAGTATTTTAGAAACAAAAACGAGGAATATGTTAAAACATTACATTCGCAAAAAAGGAAACTTAAATTCTTATAGCACTGAAATACAATTGGACTTAGAAAATAAATTATCTGTTTTCATTAAACATTTAAAACAGCGATACAGGAAAGTTGATTACAGCAAAGATAGATTTTATAAGAGCTTTGCATACTGGTTAGAGAACGACCTTTCTGTCCAGTTCGCTTCAGAAACTACAAATCAAATCACTTGTGGGAGACCACAAAAATCGGTGGACAACTGAAGCGATGGATCTAAGAGGCGGAACCTTAAGGATATCAATGAAGAAATCGGATATGAAAATATTCAGGATACTTTCCTGCATCAATTACGAACACAGAAACAATTGAAAAAGTGGATATCATTGAAAAGTTGTTAAAGCTAGTCCATTGAGAACATAACGGTTTCTTAAAAGTATATCAACTCCGAGCGATGCAAAACAATTCACAAATGAGGAGGTATTCGCATAATTTCTGGATTTAAAATGAACAAAACAGCAATATATTCAGCTCAGATTGCGTGCGATTGAAAAAGGCTAAAATCTGTATCCAACATATCATCACATAACAGCTGCTGAAATGGACTGTTTGCCATTAAAGGACACTATTACAAGCACACCAATTTCGGCAGAGTTACAACTACAATATCTACTTGATCACACATCCGAAGAATTCCTACAATCAACAAAAGCAATTGCGTTTAAGAAATACGGAAACACAAAGTTTATTCTTTTTTGTAAATGGGGATGTGATGGATCTTCCGGACAAAAACAATACAAACAAGTAGTATGTGAAAATATTTCGGGCACAGATAAGTTCATGGTATCATTTGTACCATTGCGATTAAAAAAGATTTTGGAAGATTCAGAGCCTTCGACTAGTACAACGCAAACAAAGGATATTTGGAAAAATGAGACACCATCTTCTACGAAATACTGCAGGCCTTTCGAATTTGAATTCAAAAAAGAAACTCATGGTGCCATTAACAAGGAAGTTAGTGATATCAAGGCCCAAATTGCAACAGTACAGCCATTAAAATTAGAATTAGATGGGCAGCAAATTAAAGTTAGCTACCAATTAGTGCTAACAATGATAGATGGAAAAGTAGGCCCGGCTTTGACTAACACGAAGACTGCATCCAATGCCATGCAACATCAAGCAAATAAACCAAATCCCGACAAAATCATTACATAATACTGATGCATAAGAATTTGGATTATCACCACTACATGCAAGAATACGACTTATGGAACAAATACTAAAAATCAGTTATGATTTGGATTTCGGATCTGCAGGATCAATAAGAAATAACGATACCAACAAGGAGTTAAGAAGTTCAAAAAGGAAACATGTTCCAGATGAATATCGCAAATTTGGGTTGATTTTAGATCAGACGAAACATGGGTCAGGCAATACAAATGATTACAATACCTCAAGAAGCTTTTTTGCAGATCCAGAAACAGCAACTGAAATAACAGTTGTTGATTTTAACCACATTTTTAGATTTAAAATAATCCGAGAAGTACTTGCGTGCAATGAACAAATTGCCTCTACAAAAATTTGGAGATTTTGCTAAAGAAAACTGCAAAAATATTTATACAGCCAAGTACCCATGGAGACATATGTCTGCTACAGTTCACAAAATCCTTTATCATTAAATATCAGTTGGAGATTTATCAGAGGAAGCTCAGGGAAAAAGGAATAAGGATTACAGATTTTATAGAGAGCATACACAATACTAGAAAAATGTCTCGAAATTCCACAAATATATTATTGGCAACGTCAGATCCGTTTATCTCCAGTATTCGAAATCAATGGAAAGTGGAACATCGGGATTTAGATGAAGAAGTCAAAAAACTACTTCAGAACAGAAATAACACAAAACGGAATAAAGCAAATTTGCAATCAATCTTTCAATGAAATGAACAATAATTATAATTCATTAGATCTCAGACAAACATTGTATTAGTAAAAAATAATAATAAACAGAACCTCTCATTGTTAGAAAATCTATTGGTTTTTTTATCAACATTTGTATGAAATGTTTTAATAAATAAGAAATATTCAAAAACTAAATACCTTTATTTTCGTATCAAAATTTAAAAAAAATCAGTTATCAGCGGATTTATTTTGCTAATATTAACAAATTTTACAGCAAAAAATATAAACATTTGTTACACAACGTTTTATCAATTTTATATCAAATGTTTTACTTTAATCAAAAATAAACTTGGCAACACTGAAGCAAAAAATAGATGTAAACATTAAAAAATTTAACAAAAATATTTTTCATTGTATTAAAATCCCCATTTGAAAAATATTTGCGAATAACATTTGAAAGCAAGTTAAAAAATTTGTTGAGAAAAGGTTTAATTTGAAATCATGTTTTTAACTCACAACCTGTTAAAAATGCGCGCTCTTACCAAACCATCGTTTCCGATCGCCTGCAAAGATGCAAATGAAATTTGTACTTAGTATGTCAGAGTTACTCTTACACGATTACGAAGGCGTACACAAAAATCAATAATTTTTGATTTTCAATATACCAAACTGACATACATATGTATGTACATGAATTTTTCGCTATTACAAGAGTATTATAGTATTGTGTTATACTATTATTACATATCAAGTATGATTGTCTTGTATACGCTTAAACGATATGTAAAAGCCTCTATCGTATATTGTTGCCGCTAGTTTGTATTTTGGAGCTTTCTGTTGTCAGGTCATTACCTGACTCATCCTGGCAAAGCTCAGCTACGAAAATTTTTCAAAAAAGTTAATTTTCTAATTCCTTAGTTTCTGTTTTCGCACTGTATTTTAATAATGTATTGCTAGAAGGAAATTATTTGTACAAAAAAATTTTTTTTTTCCCATACATACCTTTTGTATATGAAACGAAACAAATAATTAAAAACAAAAATTGTTATAATACAAAAAAAAATTTAAAATTTTGTTAGATCGGTTTTTCGATTAACCGACTGAAACTAACCGGTTTAATCGAAAAAAACCCAATTTTAAATTAACCGATCAGTTAATCGGGTAGTAATTAATCGGTTAACCGATTAACGGTTACCCAAATGAATACCCTAATATGTACACTTATAAAATGATTACAGTAACTGATTGTGGGTTATTAAATTAGTTTTCCGTACTGGTTAAATTGAATAAAAATATAGTTATTTTACGAATAATTTTTTTAACAGTTATGTTTGTAATTCAAAAAACAAACTACCAAAAATAATATTTTTTCGTATTTATTTTGTTATGTAGTTTGATTTTTGTAGGTTAAAATATTTTTATTAAAAGTAAAAACTATTCAATTTTAAGGAATATGCTGTTTAATAAATAAAAAATTTTAAAATTAATGTAAAAATCATTTGTTTTAAATGAAATGTAAATGAACATTTTTTTTAATGAATTTTAAGATGTTTAAAATGAATTTTCGTTTGAATTTAACTACATAATATTTTGAGTGTACAAAAACTGAAAAAACACAAACCTTTTTTGAAAAAATGTACTTACTTATTAGTTTTTCCGCCTACTTTACTTAAAAAAGTTTTAGCAGCAACAATATATTAACAATATTTTATTCTGGCGGGTCCATGATTGCCGAAATTAGTTACATACTTTTTTCATACTGTGGTAAAGGGTATCATATAAACTTTACTGTTACACAATACTTGGAAAAGATCCGTAGTTGTAGAAGTAACAAAAGAAATGTAAAGAAAATAAAGGAAATATTTTATATTGAAATGAGTGTTGTATCTACTTTTTTACTTTTATTGAAAGTTTAATATTAAAAAGAGTTCAATAAGAGCATTTTAACACATCTCCCATAAAAGTGCTTATAAGAGTGCAAATTTTACCGATACTTTCGAAGGTTTGTTGATTTAACATATTATGCTCTATCATACGAAACTGAGCAATAATAACTTAGACATTAAGCCCGTGTTTGGGAATTATACCAGAGAGTATCTGAAGGGAACCGAGTATACAAATTTCGAACTGATGGACTCCTTACTACCACCTAGCCTACCGGGGCGCTCAATCTTTACTTACTTATTTAAAAAGTTTGCTTAAATCTTTTATTATATTAATTAATTCTAACAGCTAAAAGTAATTATTAAAAATGCATTTCTCTTTTACTCAATTACATTTTTGTTTTTATTTAGCACACATTAACGTAATTTTTTGGTTTACAATAATTTATTATAATACACATTATTTTCTTTTAGTTTTTGGTATATTTTGATTAGAGTTTTCCTTTACCCAGACTTTTTCAATTTCCCGAGAATTTAATTTACTTGAACAAACAACAATTCATTACAATAAATGCTTTATGCTAGAAACACAACTGGGACGAACGACGAATTATTCGCAACGAATATACAAATAAAAATCGCATCATCGTCATCAAGTTTGCGAAAAATTGCAAAATTTGAAACAAGCCCAAAAATTTATTTGAAATCGTAATATTCGCTAATAACATAAAAAAGTTTGCCAAAATAGCGAAAATTCGCGAAAATTTTTCATTTTTCAAAGATCCCATAAAATTTATGAAAAGTCCCTTAGACTGTAAGGAATGGCAAAAATTCGTTAACAATTGCTTCATTAGAGGAAATTCGCAAAAATTTGGTAGCAAAGTCTACTGTTTATTATAAATAGTTAAAGCTGTAAAGAAAACACAACTTACAGGAACAAATCGCGAACATGGCTGAAATTCGGAAAAAATTGCAAAATATGAAACAAACCCAAAAACGAATTTGAGTTTGCTAAATCGAAATGCAGAAAACCAAAAATGCTTTAGTAATTCACTTTCGAGTAGATTCGAATTTAAGGACACACCCAGTTAAAAATGTTTAATGTTTTTTGTTGAAATATGGTCAACCTATGATTTGATAAGTGTTAACAAAGAAAATGGATAAAAATGTTTATATCATCTAGCGTCCAAGGTATTCAGTCACATTAATCCATTACGCACTTATTGTGTCTCATTTGACGAATTCACGCAACGAATTCTTGCCGACGAATTCGTCGTTCTATGCGAAGTTCGTCGTTCGTCCCAGTTGTGTTTATACCATTACATGCTTTACTGAAAAAATAATTTATATTCGTTTAGTATCGACTGAAAGAACAATGAGTAAAATTGCTTTCAAATCGGAAAAGTATTCGATCACGACTGCCAGAATAAGCATCTAAAAAAATTTTAATACGTTTATTATGTAATGCATTAATCGTTAGTAAAAAAAATTCAGTTCTTTATATTTAAAGCCAACAACATTGATAAAAAACCAAAATAGTTTAATAATTTTAACTAAATATTACAAAATATTTCATTGAAAATCGAATTTTAGTACAGAATAAGCATTTTCAGAAACGTTTGATAGGCTATCTCTAATTTTAATCAAGATAGATCTTTTACCAGTTCAAAATTTCAGAGCATCAAACGTTAAACCTTGCCTTCTATAAGATAACATATTTTTCTTGCCATACCCAATTTACAATTATATCAACAGTAAAGTTGCCAAATTCCCGGGAAATCCCGTATGAAAAACACTAATTTTGATAGAATATATAGAGCATTTGTTGGCTGTTTGGTTTTCCGTATTTTTGCTTATTTATTACTGGTGAATTTGTAAATATTTCATAAAAAGAATTTGCCACAACTGTGCTAATTTATGTTTAACATGCAACTCGGTATTGTTGTAAATTACTGAATAGAAATGTGTAGTATACCACCACAATATTTGCAAAATATATTGTTGTTGTTAGTTGCTAGTGGATACTTTTCACAGTAAATGTAACCAATATTGTGCAATGCATATTTATACCAACATGCCACAATAGCTTTTATTTGGCATTGAAGTAAAACAGAAGGGTTGCATTGTATTTTAATTTCTAAAAACTTGTTAAAACTTTTTTTTAACAAAGTTTTTTTTACTTTTATTTTAGATCAAAAATAAATAAAAATACTAAAATTTAAGGAAGTTTTTTAGTTTATTATTCAATCTAGTAAATATTCCAAATAAAAATTAAAAAGTTTTTATATCTACATATCGTTATCTAAAATCCAAAAGGTCGAGAGCGACAAAAAATCCAAAATCGACATTTGATTGATTCTGATGTAATTAACTAATATTCATCATAATCAATTAAAAAATTCGATTTTGGATTTTCCCCCGTACAGCTTTTTGTATTTTAGGAGACGATATATAAAATGTTTGTCATTAATAATGCCGGAATTGAAGCTTCCATAATTTATAGGAAATTGCGTTTAAGTTTTAAGTAAAAAGGTTTAAACCAGATTCAAAATGGAAGTAATATTAACTGTGAAAGCAACAATATTGTTTGAAAATGTCCAAAGGAAGAAATGTCTGCAAATAATGCTTCGAACCAAACAATGCACAGTGGATCCGCTTGTATGGAGCAGCGGCCAAAAATGCTTTGAGTGGGAATATCGTAATGAAATTTTCATGAAAATTTTTTTAAATTATTTCCAATATATGACAAAATTTTTAGCCAGGTCGGATAACTATATCATATAACCCCCATAGGGACGATCGGATTTAAAATATTATTTTTTGGCCAATCTCTGCCAAATTCACACAGTATGCATATAATGCCATATTCGATACCCAAACCAAATTTCATTCAGATCGGACTACTATATCATATAGCTGTCATAGGTCATGTCTCCATACGAGTTGATCTACTGTACATAGCGTCAAATAAAATGTAAGCCCCTCTTAACAAAACATTTTATTTTATATTAAAAGAGGAAATAAATTTTAGAACAAAATATGTATTTTCATGAATTAAAAAAAAATATAACCATATATTGACCAGCTGAGCTATACGCCGACGCTTTGATCTCGTGGACGCCTCCATAAAATTTAGTTTTTGACGGCCACGTGGAGCACTTTCCGCATTTTCCTTGTGTTCATTTTTCGTATTTTTTAATAAAATTGATTCCTTTGTACTCAGCCAATTAGACTCGTAATGCAAAATGGAAGACTTCATACGTTTATAACGCTTCCAAAACTCAACAATTTTTTTACAAATATACTCAATCGGTTGAGTAAGCGCATTGAATTATTCGAGTAAGCCCTTGTTTTCAAAATTTTGTTGTACATCAGCAATTACTTCTCGTAATTTTTCAGCTTTTGTGCCTTTTTTGGAGCACCATAAATTAAAAATATGTAGGCGTGTGAACACACACACTGACTGGCACTGATGTTGCCCACCAAATTAAAAGTTAAAAACAAAAAATTAATAAATATTAAGAGTTATTTATACAAATTGGGCACCACAAGTAAAGACAAAAACAAACACACAAAACAAATACAGATGCTCTGCTGGGAAAGTTTGACATTGAAAAAATAATAAGATGCGTTAGATTATTGAATATTTCTAACACATCTGCAAGTTTCTGCAGCTGATTTAAACACTTTTATTAAGTAAAAACTTAGATTAATACAATGAATATAATATCTATGGGGGAATCAGGGGGGAACAAAACTAAAACTTTAAGTAAACATAAAAGCCATGCCAAAAAAAGGAACAAAAACTAAGGTTACATAAAACATTAATTTTAAAAGGATAAATTCACAAAATAGTTTTTAATTATTTACAAAAATAAAATAAACACCTTTAACTTCAAAATCCATTGATAAATTATGTAATTTTGTTCACAACAAGAATATGCGATCCACTTGAAACTGACTTTCGCTTCGAATGTTTTTGCAATTGCTAAGCTTTGCGTTACAACTGAACACGTGTTCGTGCGTTTCGTTCTATTTCTAGGAAGTACCGTTATGTTTCCAGTAAAAACCGGTTTGCCATTGCGAAGATTGAACATTTTAGAGACAATTAGCTTACAAATTTTTTTTATACGTTGTGACAATATTTTTTGATTTTTGGCCTTTGGCGGAACCACTGTGCAATGTTCAATAAAGGAAAGTATAAATTTTTTACAACAAAAACAAATTTCTCACATAAACTAATAACTACATTTTGGCCAAAAATAAATAAAAGTTTAAATGGATTTTAAAATTGTTTAAAACTTTAATATCCTAAATTTGCAGCACCTTTAATTAAGTTTGTAATAATGTCAATGGAAATCGCTATTGTGAGTTGATCCGAAGGTTTTTGTGGCCATCATGTACCATCATTATTTTGCTTCCATTCCTTTTTGGATTCCATTAAATTTTATAATATTAAATTACTTCCTTTACTTTTGTTTACTTTTCTTTGTTTATGTTATATTTTGTTGGTTTTTTTCGTGCTTTGAAAGCTGGCGATGGAAAAAAACTGATACAAATTAGAGATCACATTGATGTTAAAGTAAACCTCAGGGTAATACAAATTGAATTACGTACAAATGAGATAATCCGGTCTCAAAATTTTGTATGACGAATAATGTAAAGACGCTGTCGTGCGAACGTGGTATAAATGTCCCAAAAACTTAATTTCTGTTATCCCAAACTCAGACTTTTGAAGATTAATCGATAAGTGGTTATCGCGTAGGCGATGGAAAACCTGCACAAGGTCGGAGCACTGTTGCTCAACCGAGCTTGAAGCTACACATATATCGTCGATGTATGGGAAAACAAAGGCTAACCCTCATTAATTAGCCTTTGAACGTTTGGGCAGCATTGCAGAGTCCAAATGTCATGCACTTAAATTCGAAAAGGCGGAATGGGGTACAGATAGCAGTTTTCGAGATATCGTCTGTGTGAATTGGCACTTTCTGTAAATCTTTTTTAGAAAAAATAGTTTTGTTTCGCAAGTTTGTCGTGAAGTCAGTTAAAAATGGCAGGGGTAGCGATCAGGCAACGTCTGTGCGTTCAATGCCCGATAATCGCCACATGGGCGCCAAGTTGCGTTGCTCTTCTTGACTAAATACAGTGGGCTGGACCAGTTACTTTTGGACAGTTGACATATACCAGCTGTCAATAAAAAATGAAATTCTTTTTTGCTGCCGCAAGCTTTTCTGGACAAAGACGTCGGGGTCGACAAAAAACTGGTTGCCCTGTCGTTTCAATTCTGTGCATTATCACAGTCTTCGTCGTTAAACCATTAGGCGACATTTTAGTTATTTCGGGAAATTTTTTTAATATGGATGTAATGGGTGTGTCTGCATTAAACGTTTTAATGACAGATTCCTCGCTAAAAGTGACTGACGTGAGTTGCGATATAATTCCAGTCGCACTGTCGATAAGACGATTGCGACGTAGGTCGATTAGCAAACCAAAGTGTTTGATGAAATCCGATCCGAAATTTGGTGACATATCGTTTGCGATATGAAACGACCAATGGAAGTCACGGTGCAAGCAGAGATCTAATTTTATTCCTTTTCCACCAATAACCTTTATAGGGGACCCGTTGGCGGCAAATACCAATTTTGATGGCAAAGGCAAAACAGAAACATCTGCGCCACTATCTACAAGGAAATGTTTTTGGGAATACTTAAGGCCTAACCATAATATGCATAGCCTTGCTTAACCTACTGTTAAAAATTAACAACAAGTCTCTCAAATTTATTTAAAAAAAAACAAAATAAAACATTTGATTCCGTACGGAATACGAGATTTCCAGTAATTAAGTGTCAAATGAAAGCGAAACGTCAACAAAAGAAATAAATATAATAAAAACAGGGATGCCAGATTTGACGATTTATCTTCATTTTGACGATTTTTGCTCCGAAATTAGCAAAGTGCCGATTTGCTGATTTTTTCTAAAAAAGTGACGAAAGCAAAAACAAAATCAATAATATTTTATAACTTTGTTGTAGCTTTCTATAAAAATTCATATTGAATTTTTAAATTTCAAACACTTCATATTTTGTGGCGTTGAAAATTTAGAAAAACAATCAGGGGTGTGCTGTAAATCGCAAACGCAAAACGCAAGAATTTGGAAGTTGTTTTTAATAATCTTTAATCTTAATTCTAATAATTTTTGGTTTAAAATCCTGCTTTAGAGGAAAATATTTGCTTAATATTTGCCATAAAATTCTTTTATTACAGACATCTTATTAAAAAACGACGTTTAAAATTATTGCGTTTTACGTTTGCGATTTCAAGCACACCCCTGAATATGAATTTCTGTAGAAAGCAACAACAAATTTATATAATTAATATTTGACCTTCTTAGCTTATATGGAGACTTCTGTGCCAAAGAAAAAAAGTTGTTTGTCTATAACCCGTTTATTTATGAACCGATTTTTTCAATTTAAACTAAAAGGTTTTCTACTAAGTCTATTTCAGGTGAAAAAGAAACAGTAAAGTAAATAGTTATAAGAATATGTAAATTATAGATTTATAGGTAAAAATAAGTGGCAAACGTGTTTTTTACTCCTATCTAAGCATTTTGTGAACCGATATATTTAAATTCGAATAATATCCTATTTGGACAACATATGATTCAAATATAAAAACACGCCGTCACTATCAGTTCTAGGTTTTTCGTAAAAATAAAACCCCAAAATATTTATAATACTGTTATCAAAGCTGATTTAATTTAAAAATCTTTAATTTATTGGTATTTGTATATGTATATCTATTTTAAATAAGTATATATGTATGTTGATTAAGTTTGACTTCTTTTTGTTTATAAAAATATTTATTTTATTTTTTGTTAATTTTTAACATGATATTTTGCCACGCCTTTGTGTGACTTCTTCAGGGAAAAATAACAATTTTAAATTGTTATCGGGTGAAAGAAAACATATAATTTTATAAAAAATAGACATCAAGCTTAATGAAATAGATATATATTAAAAAAAAATTCCATCAATAGACAATTTATATGTACATATGTATGTATAAAATACCCATGCCCTTTGACTATGTTTTTTGTTTGATTATGTTTTACAGGGGTGTGCTGGAAAACGCAAAACGCAAAACGCAAGAATTTTAAACGTCGTTTTTTAATAAGATTTCATTTATAAAAGAATTTTATAGCAAATATTAAACAAATATTTCCCTATTAAACAGGATTTTAAACCTAAAATTATAAGAATTAGGTTTAAAGTTTATTAAAAACAACTTCCAAATTCATGCGTTTTGCGTTTGCGATTTCCAGCACACCCCTGTTAATAAAAAATCGAACTAAATTTGTTTAATTTTAAGTTGTCCGATTTTTTAAAACAAAAAGACGATCTATTTATTTTTCTCAAGAAATTGACGATTTTTACACAAATTTATCTGGCAGCCCTGAATAAAACCAAAACAAGGAAAGGCTAAAAAAAATTTAATTAACAATATATAACAATAGTGTTTTATTTATTTTCATCATTTAAATTATGCATTCATAATTTAAATTCTTTTTATTTCTTATTTATATAGTAAAACTATTATGGATAACAATCTTGAAGCGATGTGGTGGCTTAAGTCTTGGCTGTGGTACGTGCCTTGGCCCGGGTGTTTGCCAGCAACTGACGACTCCCGAGGTGAAGGCAATGAACTTTAAAGGCCTTGGCGACGAAAGGTTATCCATCCCCTAAACCGAGGTGTCATGCGACCCGTGCCTATCGGTTGGTTTGCAGTCAGGGGTTACCGACTGTATTATCACGGAGCTTTGCTGATACCTGGGCACCTCAGCAAATAGACCACGCCCTTACCACGTTAACGGGGGCTATGACGTGGTGGACCTCTCCATTCCCCAACACTCGTGGGACCAAAACATGAAACTTTCAACACAACAAAAACAAGCAACGAAGACAGATGACGAACAGGCGAGAACAAGGACAACGATGGACAGTAAGACGAACAAGCCAACGGCTGTAACAGCCCAGGCAATCAAGGAAGATCGGCCCAGGTCGATCGGAATTGGTAAGGCAGCTCGACCAGAAGGCGGCTGCTCTAAAAACGGCGGCGAGGTACCCCTGAACTTCGCTCCAAGTACCTCCAAAGCCGCACAAGCCCTTTCCGTCATTGGAACGGATAAATCCCCTGCTTCGGGTGCTGCCAAGTTGAATGCGACAAAGTCGTCCAACAATGCAGCTTCCCATGTGTCCATTGTGCAAGGAGGGATGACGATGATAACATCCAATCCCAAGGTTGCACCACCCCCCGCCAAACTCGGCGACCGCAGAAAGTCCCCTTGGCACAAAAACCCTACAAAGAGGGCATCTAACACAAGGCGTGCTGCCTTGCGTTTTATTAATCTTTACGGCTCCAAGAAAGCCGAAGATCTCACCAATGAGCAGAAAGCTTCATTGGCATGGGCAAGAGCCTACATAGCTGGGCTGCCAAGTGCTACTCCTCCAGTCCCTGAAAAGGTGACAATGCCTAAACGGCAACGTTCGGAGGAGGAAGCTGCAGCCACGAAACAGCAACCAGGGACGAAACGTCCCAAAACTTCATCGAAACCGATGAACAAATCATTCAGCGAGGTGGCCAAAGGTCACCTTGTTCGAGCCATCATCGACAGGAGTGTCGACAATGGTGCCATTTCTCATACCAAGTGGGATCTGGTAAAACAAAAACTCATGGGTGTGTTCTGGACGATCCTCAGGGAGAATCCAGGACCACCCCCTCAATGCGATGACGCCGGCTGGTACCAGGGTCACGTGAAGCTGATGGCTTGCGCAGATGAGCGCTCAGAGCTGCTTCTTAAGCAGGCCATCCAACTACTAGGAGAGGTTTGGGAAGGTGCCAGGCTTGACGTGGTGTTAGTAGGAGAGATACCACGGACAGTGTTACCGTCGGATATTTTCGATAAGTACCAAAAAAAGGGGATATCTAAAAAAAAAGTGGCACCGAAAAGGGGATTTTTATAAAAAAAAGTGGCACAACTTTTCAAATTAAAATAAGTACACCACATTATGTATTTTTTACGTTATTTTTCTATTTATTATAATCTTAATTAACATTTTATAAATGGTATAAAAACATAACAAAAAAACATATATGTAGTAATTATATGCACTAAAAAACAATTGATCGTATTACAATAGACATATGTACATACTTATGGCTCATTTGTTGCAAAAATTAAAATAAATATTTCTCTCGAGAAGTTATTTTTATAAAATACTAGCTGACCTGGTCCACGTTGCTGGCCCTAAGCAAACATTAGTATTGTATTACCACACGGTTTAAATTGAGCATTTAACGACATTTACGGCCTTTAAATAAAAATCCATGGAATACCTATCATAAAGTTTTTTTTACAAAATAACTTACATATGGTGTAGATATGGGCTCAATCAAAAAAGAAACGCATGTATTTAAGGCAAATTTAAAATTATAGTTATTTATTACTTCATCTTAAGACCAGCGCATAGACAATGTTTTTTGTTTTTTTTTATTTTGTGTAAAGAGCCGTTTTCTGATTTTAGGTAAATCGAAAAAAGCGGGCGGGCAAAATTTTCTTTCCGTAAAAACCTATGTTGGACCATGGCGATCATTTTAATGAAAAAATCGTCCAAATCGGTCAAACCGTTCTCAAATTATGCGCTTAATAGAAAAAGTGGGCGTAAAAGTAGGCGTGGTAATTTTATCTTTCGATGAAAACGTTAAATGGATTAATACGAACAGTTAAAAGAAAAATTAGTCATATCGATGGAGCAGTTTTTTGATTTTAGGTAAATCGAAAAAAGTGGGCGTAAAAGTGGGCGGGGCAAAATTTTCTTTCCGTAAAAACCTAAGTTGGACCATGGCGATAATTTTAAAGAAAAAATCGTCCAAATTATATAGATGTCATTGGTGGTGCAATATGAAAATTGGATTTTGCCACGCCCCACCGCCCCACCGCCCGCAGACCGAAAATCAAAAATCAGACTTCACAGTGTCACCCGCCTGAATATTCTGAAGATTCCCTGAAAATTTCATCAAAATCGGCCCAGCGGTTTTGGAGTCCATACGTTACATACATACATACACACATACACACATCCATTTTATATAGATAGATAACTGGAAAATGGCTAGACCGATTTTGGATTTCAAAATCAACTAACCATCACCACTCCTCCCTGTACCTTCCCTAAAAATTTTATGGCAATCGGTCGAGCCGTTCTCGAGTTATGGAGTGACAATCAAAATGTACACTTCTTTTTATATATATAGATTTCTTTAATAAATAGAAACTGGGAATTATATCCTTCCGAAGGTTACTTTATATTATATTCAATATTTTTTATTTTTCGAATTATTAGACACCAGCAGAATGTAATGCATTTTCTGGCACGCTACGGCCTTCGTCAGCATTCTTTGTGAATATAATATAAAGTAACCTTCGGAAGGAAATAATTCCCAGTTTCTATTTGTTAAAATTGTTGAGTTAAATACATTCAATTTATAAAGTATCACTATCCAGTGTGACACAAAGAATGCTGACGAAGGCCGTAGCGGGCCAGAAAATGCATTACATTCTGCTGGTGTCTAATAATTATAAATTTTTCTTTACATACAATATACCTCATTGCTTTCCAAAGGAAAGCTAAGGTAAAATGTAACAAGAAAATACAATATAATAGTCTGGTAGTGTATAAAGTCATTTCTGAAAAATTGAAGGAATATGACTATTACAAAAAAGCTTTATAAAAATACATAACTGAAATTAAGCTCATAGAATAAATTCGAAAAATAAAAAATATTGAATATTTTCTTTAATGTTTTGGTAATTCAAAAACGTTAAACTCGTTTTCTGCCAAACATGTTTTTGTATTCTGACATTGTTGCAGCAATTAGAAGATATTTATGTAATTTGTTTTATATATACATTAAGTAATATATTTCTTGTAGTTTTCTTTCTGAATAAATTTTCTTTGATTTATTTAAGACATTGTATTGCACAGGTTTTAAAATTTTGTAAGAAGTTTATTTGCCTATTCCGCCAGATTCTTATGTTTTTTAGAATGCTTTGGCCAAATATGAGTACAGTTTTCTCCCATCACGTCACATTTATCAGAAATCCTAAACAAAAAAACGAAAATATCACTTTAAAATTCGTTATAATTAATCAGTTTCGCACTTTAATACAAATAAATACACGGCATTCATACATGCTACTAAATTTAAGTGCAAGTGTTTTAATTTCTTTAGTATAGGATATTTAGTTTTTACCCAAATTCGTCTATTATTGCTTCAAATTATTGTAATCAGCTTTACAAATAGAACAAAACTATACCACTCGATTTTGTTATTAATTGTGGTACAAAACATCTTCCGAAATTACAATAATTGGTGTATCTGATAAATGTGACGTGATGGGAGAAAACTGTGCTCATTTTGTCTTAAGCATTCCAAAAAATATAAGAATCAGTTAGAATGGTTAAACAAACTTTTTCAATGTGTTATTTATTAATGGTCAGTTACATACATATTTTTTTACAATTAGTTGTTCTTAAAACGACTTCTATACTTTCGTAGAATGTCTTCACTTGGAACCCAATTTTCAAGGCTAGTATGGGAGTTATAACAAAACAGAATGAAAAAAGTATCTTTTCCTAACGTAAAAAGTATCAAAAAAGTGGCAAGAATTACAAAAAGTATCACATTTGGGTGCATTTTGTAAAAGTGGCCAAATAGTATCCAAGCAGTCGAAAAAGTGGCAAATTGCTACTTTAGTGGCACCAACGGTAACGCTGACCACGGAGGCCAAGATCAATCGCCACCATCCCCGCCGAACCATCTGAGCCTGAGGAGATCTTGAAGATCATTCAGTGCTGCAACCCTAAACTACCCACACAAGACTGGAAAGTAGTGAAGGTTTCAGCTGCTGAAGGGTCCTCGAGGACGGCGATTGTGGTTATTAACCAGCAATCCTTGGAGCCACTGAGGGAGAGGCAGGGCAAGCTCTACTATGGTTTTAGTACGATCTTGCTCCGTGTCTTCCGAAGTGACAACAAGGGCAATCCGGCTCCATCGGTAAGTGAGGCCAAGCAACCTGTAGAAAGCATGGCTTGCGACGACGCCGTGGGCTCAAGCGACAAAGAGGATACCCAGTCTCTCTCAGGATTGGTGGGTGACTTCTTTGATCACTTGGGTGATATGGTTGATGAGGACGTGCTGCTGGAGTCTGACCAGGAGGACGTCAACATCACAGTGGTCGCCAAAATGGATCATGGTGAAGGTGCTGCAGATAAACCTCCACCACTCTAAAGCAGCATCTGCTGCACTGCTTCTCCGTGTGGTAGAAAGAAGGGAGGAGCTCGTGATGGCCCAAGAACCCTGGATCCACAAGAATCGGGTTTGCGGACTTAACCTCAAAGGCTACAAGCTATTGTTTGCGAAAGGTACAGGTAACATAAGATCTTGTGTCTTAGCTAAAAACTCGTTGAATATCTTCATTCTTTCTGATTACAGTGACGAAGATACCACAACTGTTGCCCTTGAGAAACCGGACGGTATAGTCTGGATGGTCTCGGCGTATATGGCGCATGACCACGGGCAGGACCCACCCAACGGGCTCATCCGTGATGCAGTTTTGAAGGCCGCGAGCACTGGAACACCGGTGATAATCTGTGCCGATGCTAATGCGCACCACACTATATGGGGCAGTACGGATACAAATGTAAGAGGTGAGTCACTATTCTCCTTTATTATTAATCATAATTTAGGGGTAGTAAATAGGGGCTGTGAGCCTACGTTTGTTGTTGCAAATAGGTGTGAGGTTCTTGATGTCACGCTAGTTAGTATAGACCACACCGATATGATCGAGGGCTGGATGGTGTCGAATGACTGTTCGCTCTCTGATCACAGATATGTGGAATTTAGGCTAGGGCTTAGGTCTTTAGGATCGATGGCTATAATAAACAGGAGACGTACGAACTGGGGAGTTCAATACTCCTCTCTGGTCCGGTCTCTATCTGACCCTCCTGGGGTTGATGATATCGGGGGGATCGATGCAGCAGTGGATCTGCTTTCGAACTCACTGCAGTTGGCGACTTCCTTGGCATGTAGGCCAAGGGTGCGCAGGGGTAGGAACCGACCACCATGGTGGGATCCTGACATTGCGCAGGCAAGAATTGACTGTCGTAGGTTGTTCAATGTGGCAAAGCGCCATGGAAACTGGGCGGACTATAAGTCATCATTGAATAGGTTCAGAAATCTGGTTAGATCGGCGAAAAGGGTTGCTTGGAGGAACTTCTGTAGCGGCGTGGATGGATCCTCTGAGACGAACCGTTTACGTAAGGTAATGGCCTCGAGCCCGGTTGTCCCGATGTACGTCCGGAAATCGGATGGTAGTTGGACCACGAATAGTCAGGAAACACTGGAAGTGTTGATTGATACTCACTTTCCTGGAAACTCCCAATGGGGTTTGCGGGATCGGTCGCGGGAGGCGACTCCTATTCCTATGTCCATACCATTGGACTACGGTAGGATTAAGTGGACTATCGATAGCTTTAGCCCATACAAATCTCCGGGTATGGACGGTATAATTCCTGCGGACCTGCAGAGGAATTCGACCCTGATAATACCCTGGTTGTTGGCCATATACAGGGGATGCGCTAGATTTTCGTATCTTCCCGTGAAATGGACCCTGTGCAGGGTGGTCTTTATACCCAAAGGGGGTAAGGCTTCTCACACCGAGCCGAAGGATTACAGACCGATTAGTCTTTCATCCTTTCTTCTTAAGACTCTTGAGAGGGTTATCGATATACACTTGAGGATGACCATCCCAAGGGACTTACTCTCTGCCTCTCAACATGCCTACACAAGGGGCAGGTCTGTTGAGACGGCTCTTCACTCTCTGGTCGGAACCATTGAGAGATCGCTCGAATTTAGGGAGTACACACTTGTGGCCTTTCTCGACATAGAGGGGGCCTTCAACAATGTCAACCCGGACTCTATCGTGATGTCCATGAGGAGTCTGGGGATCGACGCTGGCATATGTAGATTTGTGGACAATCTACTACGGAATAGGGTCATTTGTTCCACGATAGGTGAAACCAGTGTTCAGAGGCTGGTGAACAGGGGTACTCCCCAAGGGGGAGTTCTATCCCCACTATTGTGGAACCTGACTATGAACACCATGTTAACAAGGATGGACGACATGAGGATCAAAACGGTGGCGTATGCTGATGATGTTGCAGTGGCCATCTCAGGGAGGCATTTGGGCGTAATGTCCCAGTGTATGGAGGCTGCTTTGAAGATACTCAGTACCTGGAGTGCATCATAAGGTCTGGGTGTAAATCCGTCTAAGACGGAACTGGTACTCTTCACGAGGAGGTATAAGACCGAGGACTTTAGGCTTCCGAGGTTGAATGGAATTGAGCTTCGGATATCTCAAAGTGCGAAATATCTGGGCGTGGTTCTGGATAGCAGGCTGTCATGGGGACTAAATGTCCGGATGAGAGTGGAAAAGGCAATAGTTGCCATATATGCGTGTAGGGGTGCAATCGGCAGGAACTGGGGTATGAGCCCGAGGTGTGTCAATTGGATCTTTGAGGCTGTGGTAAAGCCGACCCTGTACTATGGGGTCGTTGTGTGGTGGACTGCATTGGATAAGGGCGTACACCGTGCGATGCTTGAGAAAGTATACAGACTTGTCGCGTTGATGATTACGGGATCAATGCGATCTACTCCAACGAGGGCGCTGTTCACGATACTGAACTGGCTCCCGGTGGATATAATGGCCAGACAGTTGGCTCTTTGTTCGGCGACGCGGCTGCACGCGGTGAATAGCTGGTCAACACGTGACTTTGGACACGCCGGGATAATCAAACGTACGATTGTCCCTGATGTAGTGGATTACTGCACCCCGGTGCCATTCTTTGGTGCGGGGTTCGTGGTGCAAATGGCGCACAGCAGTGTGCTGTTGGATACTTTCCGTGAACCGACCCTAGGGGTCTACACTGATGGTTCGAGGAAAGGTGAGAGGGTCGGCGGAGGTTTCTTCATAGAGGAACTGGATGTGAAGGTTTCCTTTCGCCTGCCGGATGGATGTAGTGTCCTGCAGGCGGAAATATCGGCTATAAGGCGGGCGGCAAACTGGCTGAGGTATCATCGCATATCGGGAGATATACGTATATTTACTGACAACAAGGCTGCCCTTGCTTCCCTAGCGGGTGTCTACACGACATCGAGGTTAACTGTAGAATGTCGGATGTCTTTGGATGAGATTGCGAAACATTCAAGGGTAACGCTAATATGGATACCGGGGCACACTGGGTGCCCGGGCAATCAGGTAGCAGATGAGCTGGCCAAACAGGGTGGTCGCATGGATGATGCATTCATTGACCAATTCATTGGCCTTCCAATTGCTCACTGTAAATCACTTATAGGGCGCGAGTCCTATAGAGTTGCGCAGACGCGGTGGACCTGTGAATCCACCTGCTCGATATCCAGGATCCTTTGGCCTGGATATGATGGACGGAGAACTAGCTCTCTACTTGGGCTCAGCAGAAACCAGATTAGGACTGTGATATCGGTTGTAACTGGACACTGGCCGGTGGGGACTCATGCTAGGAGAATGGGTCTGGAATTTTACGACTACTGCAGAAGTTGTCAGAACGAGGAGGAGGAGGAGACTGTGCTCCACTTTCTCTGTCATTGCCCTGGACTGCGGGGTATTAGGGTGGAATGCCTGGGGGAACCGGTGTTTGCCTGTTTAGAGGATCTATCTGGGATGGAACTGAAATCGCTCCTTCTCTTCACTAGGAAGACGAGGTGGTTGGACTTTGCAGTGACGCCATCTGAGTGACTGCTCTTAGGGATGGGCATTGGCGCAGGGTATCACAAAGGGACCAATAAAGGACCCAAGTGAGCTGTCTTTGATGGCTGCCCATGGAACCTAACCTAACCTATATAGTAAAAAATAGCATATAAACATATTTTAACCCTTTATTGTCCAAGACAGCTTGTCATTAAAATATTAACTTTTTTAATAGAATCTATGTTTTTGGTACAACTTTAGATCAAAAACTAAGTTTCATATTTTTGGCGGATAGGTAAGGGTATTGAATATCCCTGGGTCAATGGAACCTAATTTTGCAGAATATTTTTTTAGAAACAATACGTGTTTTATTATCAAAAATTATAAATATTATTTCAGGTTTATGTATAAAAAAAAGGAATTCATTCATATTTAATTTGTCAAAGCTATAATGCGTTAGAAATATAAGTAAACTTAGAGATCATGTAAAAAAAGTACATATTTAATTTATACCAAGGTACTCGGTAAAACAATTTTTTTTGTCATTGCAACACAAACAACACCGAAGTGGCTGCATTTTAAGTATGGTCGCTACTGGATTTTTCTAATGCTGCAGAGCTCACATCTTCCTCGAGTTTCTACAAACGTTGGCCAGTGTACGCCAGGGTTACCCAGTCTTACATCTGCTGTAACTGATTTAGTTTTTCCTCGGCGCCTTTTTTTGCTTGAAGTTGCAAGATCAGTTAATTAACAGAAAGTCTCTGTAATGTCATTAGTCCATGAGCAACGGATCGTCGGACATTTTTTCATTAAGCGGACAAAATACAATATAAGAATTCACAAACGCAATCTCAATGAGAGCCCAGAAAATTCTATGTCACCATTTCTTCGAAACCATAAAAGGAACGTAATTGATCTGCGTGGTCCACTCCCCCCATGAAGCTGTTATAATCTCTAATAACTGCTGGGCAACTTACTGCACTTTGCACTCCTTTATTGTCTCGTCTCGACGGCTTGGCGATCGATTGCATGTAGTTGTAGGTTTACGAGAACGTGAACGTGATCCTGAACACGATCGTGTGGAACATCTTTGAAACCGTTTACCTATGATTGCTTCACGTTACTCACTTATCTCACTTGCCGGTTGTTGTTGTATTTGATTGATTCGATTGGGAGCCATTGCGTCTATAATGGAGTCGGCGATTTATGTAAACTCGGATGCGGTACCGGTTAAGCAGCCACGACGGGTTGAGCGAATTCTGGAAGACGTTTAGTCCATAAACCCTTCAAAGCTGCGTCTCCCAGCGTGTTTCCAGCTACACGTTTCATTTCGAAATATAGATCTGAAGGCTTCTTGTCGCCGATCGGAAGTTCCGAAAGGAGACGGTTGAGGCGGCGTTGCTCGCTGTCAGCAAAATGTTCTATTATTTTTGCTTTCGTATATTCTTTCCTATCGGTAAGTGGACGTCGGCCAACTGCGAATTTACATTAGGATCGAACGCCGCCAATATAGTTGCGGTTTTTTGCTTGTCGGCCACGATGCCGAACCCGGTGAACCAAAAGTCCATCGTTGTAAACCACGCCTTGATGTTGGTGTTTGACACCTGGGGAACTGGCAATCGTGCGTAAACAGCGGAAACATTCAGGGGTGTGCTGGAAATCGCAAACGTAAAACGCAAGAATTTAAAACGTCGTTTGTTAATAAGATTTTTGTAATAAAAGAATTTTATGACAAATATTAAGCAAATATTTCCCTCTTAAACAGGTTTTAAGCCAAAAATTTTAAGAACTAGGCTTAGAGTTTATTAAAAACAACTTCCAAATTCTTGCGTTTTGCGTTTGCGATTTCCAGCACACCCCTGAATCAGGTGTAGTAGGAAAACGTTTTAACTGGCATCACTTTGGATGAACTTGCAACGTTTTTTTAAATAAGAAAAATTAAATTGTAAATTAACATTTAATTTGAAATTAAAATTCGTTGATTTTTTGCATTAAATTTTTTGTTACTTTAATTTTTGATAATCTTAATAAAAACAAGTTTGAATGCTATAATCGACTATGCCAACATCTTCGATACCCTCCACCGACAGACAGAATATTTCAGGAGAAGGCTCTATATGGGATATATCGTTACGTAGAACGTAAAAGGTCTTAACTAACAAGAAATTCAAAATCGACATTAATTCATTAATACTGATTTAGTGCATCAACACAACAGTCCAAAACAAATTTTGGAATATTTCGACTTAAATTAGCGATTTTTTTTACCAAAAGTAAACATTGTCAATTGTTTAAACAACTGGTAGGTTCTACAAGAAAAATAAATTTTAAGCAATTTAAATCAATTTATCATTTAATTAGTTTATGGCCTCTCCTGTAATATTTTTAAAATGTTGAATAGGGCCTTTTGACTTTAAGGTAACGATATAAGTTATTATCTACCCAGTATTTCAAATGATTTTCTAAATTAGGTTTTATATGAGACCTATGGTGAAGAGAACTATGGACCGATCTTCACGAACTTTGACAAACTAAAGCTACGGCCACACTTATTACACATTTAACCAAATAAACATAACCACTACTTTAATTTATAGTTAGTTAGACTAAACATAGTCTTAATAACACAAAATAAAAGTTATATTGTGCGGCTGGTCTTTGTAAGATTATAATCAAAATAAATATTGGACTTAAAGAAAATAACATTTTAGTTTGCCTGTTGGTCACGTTTTTTTTTCGACAAATATTTGACAAATGTGTCCGTAGCTTTAGACGAAACAAATTCTACTACAATAGCATTATTCGTTACGGTTTCCAAATGTGGGCTTTATATGGAGCGTAAGGTAAATTATGGAACCAATCTTCTTAAATTTGACAGTTGGGCAATTCACAAAGTGTATTATTGTGTCATATTGGTAATATATGCTTTAATTTTATGAATGTGACAAGGACCCAGAATAGCGGGCATGTTCTATAAATCAAAAAACCATTTTTACAAATACAAACTTTGATTTGCAAATAAATTCCCTTATCTGACAACTTTGATTCTATTTATACTCACAAGCAGTGTTGCCAGAACCTTTTTTAACCCTGAAAGGTTACTCTTCATGTTGGTACATTAAGGTTACTCTTTGTCGAATGGACGATTAAAAAAAAAATCTAGCGGATCGATTTTTTAAGTAAAAAATCAACAAAAACTTCTTTAGTTAAGCATTTTATTAAAAAATAAACTAAAATAAAAGTTCTTCATCCATCTCAAAATTTGATACGAATTTTAGCACTTTTTTGTGTTTTCACATTAATTATTTTTTTAAAGCTTTCGTCATCAGCTAACGACGTTGAAAAAAAGAGCGTTATTTGAATAGACATAAAAACGTTATATGATAAAATGTTAATGAGCTTCGTCGATGCGACGAAGAGTTACCATCCAGGGTTAAAAATACCTCCTTAGCATATAAATAGACAAAATGTGCAATTATCTGAAGTAAAAATAATAAATGCTATAAATTTAAAAGCTTGTATTTCAATATAGAACCACATTATTATTTCAAAAACTCAAAACACTGATTACAAAATTTTAAAAAAAATTTGCCACAGCCACAAAACTAAGACATTTGTATCTCGGAAAAGGACAATCACGTTTGTTCTATTTATTTATCAAAAATGTTTGTTGGCGTCTGGCTGGTGGAAACAAAGATTTGCTTTGCCCGTGTGGGCAGCCACTGTCGTTCCTTTGTGTTGACCGGGGTTTCATGGTGCCATCTGGCAGCCCATCATGTAGTATGTTGCTATGTTGTGGTATTAAAGCCACCTGAAAAATAAATTTATCTTGATCATTGCTTTTGATGAAACCGAACTATCCAGACGCCGGCATTTGCAATTAATTGAACAAAAAAAATATAAGAAATTATGCAAAATATAAAAAAGGCCTAAAGAGCCTACAATTAAATAAAGAGACACGTGAAAATAAAATAAGAAAAAAAGAAGTGTCTTTTACTTAAGTGACAGTGAACTACATAAAATAAGGATTGGGTTTTGAATACCACCAACGTTTGTGTGTGTGTAAACGAGACACGACCTACCGCAACAAGTTAATGCTTGACGTCCCCGGACAAAGCTAGATTGTTCCACACAGTGCATTAATCCAGAACCAGGTAACCCCATTTGCACCCAAACAATGTTAAAAAAAATATCTATAATTTATAAAATTTTGAAAATCTATTCGATATTCCTTGAGATACTTTCTAAGAAAATACACGAAAAAACTTATAGCCATACCTAAACAAGAGCGGAAAGCGTTTTCTAGCTGTCAAAAATTCTCATGCCCATACAATTTGTATGAAGCATCCCAAAATAGCGCGGCGTCAACGCTGTACAATTGGAAAATCCGATTTTGACATCGCGTTTATTAGTGAAGTTGGCCGCTATTAATAATAAATAATGACAATTTAGCTATTTTTTGTCAATCTAGCGGGGTTTTCTCTTATTTTTATTTTTATTATATGGGTTTTATTAAACAAGAAAGTTAACACTACTGTTTGTGGCACAACGTTGACGCTCTTGTTTAGGTATGGCATATCAACGTAAAAGCTTAGCGGAAGAAAACGTTCCGCCTTCCGCTCTTGTTAAGGTACGGCTGTTATATGCTAGGATTTCCCTTTATTTCTGGTTACACCTTTATATTTCTTACTTGGCTCTTTTTACCGGAATATTCTGCAAATGTTCATCTAAATTTATCACAAAGTCAAAAAAAAAAAATTATCTTAATTTAAGAAGTAATCTAAAATTTTCCTGGCTTTATCCCTTTTAACATTTTTGTTAAGTACTTTGTGCACCTTAAGGAAATCTCACTTAACATGATTGTCAGTCAGCACTAGACAATGAAAACAAAAGAAAAATACCAACAAAATTAACAACAAAAACAATTACAAATCAATACAATACGTTTAACAACAAATAAACACTTAACTCTGAAACAAGTGCAATTGCACAAGTATGAGTGAGTTTATTTTTGTTATTCACTCACTTGTTCGTACACTTGTCTCAGTTATAAATAATTTCGGTTTTTTATTGGTGTCTTTGACTAGTGCTGCCAGATAACTGTTGGCTGATGTTCCCAATTTTGAAATCCCGACTCAAAATGAAAAAGTATTTACCCAACTTTGAGGCGAATTTTTTTTTAAATTTAAATAACTAACACATCAATTATAAATTTGATTACTTCTTTACCCACTACAACTACATTTAGAGTTGAAAAAACCCAACCAATTGTAGTCGGGATATTAAAAAAAGATAAACTCAGTGTTTATTATTGTTGTTTTTGTTAAAGCTTCGATACTGTTACAAATTTATAATTCTTATTTGCTTAACAGTTTAATTTTTATAATATCTTTAGTTTTTCTAAGATCTCTCCACTGGAATGTCAGTGTATCAATAGTATTAATTGGGAATTTAGCACATTTAAACGAAACATTGTTAATTATTTTTTGACTCCCAAGAAAAACTTTGATATGTTAATTTGTTAATGTGTCTGTTTTTCGAAAATTAAAACAAGTGAATAAGTGAGAAATTATATTAAAAACAAAAACAAATTTTTGGTTTTTTTAGTTGTTTTCAATATAATTTCTCACTCTCTTGTTTAAATTTTCTAAAAACAAGCAGTTAATTTTCCAACCAAAATTCTTGAATTAATAGGTTTTCATATAAAATATTTTCAATTTTGATTTTTAGAGTTAAATAAAAAGTGATGGGAGAATGTTGTCCTGTACCTTCTATAACTTTTTTCCTGACACTAAATCGATTTTTTTCTTTCGACCAATTACTTAGTCTGGGTTTACACTACGAAAGATTTCTTTTCGAAAGTCTGAGTATATTAGTAAGCTGGTAGAGAAGAATATCATTTCCATCTAAAAGAAAACTATCTTAGTGTAAACATAGACTTCATTGGTAGAAAAAAGTGATCACAAACTCTAATCAATTTTCGTTTGAGATCTCTAGTTTCATATGTAAAACTGCTTTGGATGGGTAAGCGCAGGCCCAATCCCTCCACACGAAAATCTGTCACTAAAGCATCTCATACACGATTCATTTCAATTGTCAACTGAGTTGGTTGTTGTCCAAATCAAAGCGTGTATGGCTTCGTCAATTGATTAGTTTGACGGTTGTCGAGTTGGTTGAAGAAAAATCAAAAGATTTTGATTGTTTTAAGTTGACTACTAAGTCTTTCAATTCGATTGTAATGTGTGTGCTCGAGTCAGGTGTCAAAATTAATGTTTGTAGTTTTCTTTAAAAAAAAAGTTAAGTATTTTAAAAATTGTCTTTTATTTCATTAAATTTAAAAATAATTTTAAATCTTTCAATTCAGTTAATTAAGTGTGTGGCCAAACATCTATTCAGTAAAAAGACTCGGTTGGCAATTGAATTGAAACGTGTATGGGGCGCATAACGGGCATGTTCAGGAAATCGAAATCACGTGAAATTGAAATCGAACAAATTTTGAAAACTCTCTCGTGTTCAAAGTTTGTAAAAGTATTTCTTTTTTTATAGACCTCATAGTTACTCCTCTACCTGAACTTCTTTTTAAACCCGTGATGTAGCTGAAGATTTAAGAAGGGAAGTGGATGACGGACGATCGACAAAGCTAGTCTAATTGGACCACTCCAAGGAATTCGATACGGTTGACCATACAATATTCAAACAGAAATTATCTAAAATTATAAATTTTTCTTCAACATCGATTAATCTGATGTCATCCTATCTGGAAGACCGTCTTCAATGTGTGGAGACAAAGAATAGAACTTCATGTTTTTTACCAGTTAGGAGAGGTGTTCCACAGGGATCTATGCTTGGTCCACTGCTTTTCTCAATATATTCAAACGATTTACCATTTCGGAAAATAACGAGCAAAATAGTTGTGAAACCAAACATTTATATAAATAATCAGAGTACTGAGATTGTTGAAAGAGCAAAAAACCTAGGAGTTATATTCAATAGCACTTTGACATGGAGCGATCATGTTTCTGCACGTGCGGAAGAACATATTCAATGCTAAGAACAGGGCTGTGGAGTCGGAGTTGAAGAGTCGGAGTTGATGTTTTTGTGCCGGAGTCGGAGTCGTTCTACCCACAAAAACTCGCGACTCCGACTCCAAAGTTTTTCGGCATTAAAAATTTAAAAAAAATTTCCAAAATAAAAATGATCTTCTTAAAACACATTTAAAATGTAAATAAATGGTTAATGAATACTGCTCTTATGTGCTGTTTCCAAATGACAGGCTATGGACTGAGTGATTTTCATATGTGCGAGACCATGGTGCTGTGGTGAGCCAGCGGTTCTGTCAGTTTTTATTGAGGTACAATTGCCGCTGTCGTTTGCGTTATTCATCGAAAAACATATGGCGGACAGATTGTTCTAGATAATTGTTAAAGTCGATTTTGTAGCAAGGAAGAATTTAATTGTAAGACACCAGATCACGTCGGGGTCACCACTTTTAGTTTAATTTAATATTTTTTATTAAATAAACAAATCTAATTCAATTTTATATTACAAACTAATTATAATTTCTTACAATTTAAGGACGAATTTACAACGCGTGTAGGCAAAAAAGGAATAAAAAAATGGAAGTTTTTGTATTAAGTTAAAGAAACCGCGTATTTGGTACAATAAAACGTATTCAGTATTTAGTATGTGATTGGCATTTCCTTGGTCTAAGAAAAAAATAGAAAACAAATAATAAACAATGAAATTATTATTAAAGCCATATAAAAACAACAGTTTTATGACAATAGATTTTTTATTTCACCGTAAATCATTATGCTTGAGAATAAATACAAATTAATTTTTCCGTCGAAACAGTTTGTTATAGAGGGAAATTAAAATACGTAGAACAGGAAATAAAAAGAATGTTTTCAAGGGGATAATCATAATAAAAAAAAATAGATTTTTAATATGTATTAAGGGCATTATTAAATAAAACACAACGCAACGCAACGCCTAAAATTTCATTGCAAGCAAAAACAAATTCAAAAATATTTTAATATCCCAATAAAAAATTTTATCATTTAAAAAAATAAGCGCACAATTATGCGCTACGCAATAAGACATACAGAAATGCAGTAAAGTAAGTGAAAGAACTCTCAAACACTTTTATAAAAAAAACATAACATTTCAAGTGCTACGGCATTCCCTTACTGCGAAGCAGGTTTGTAAGGGAGAGTAGTAAAAAAACCTGTTTCAAAACATTCAGTGTCTAAAGCCGGTCAATACATACAACAATTTTTATATGCGCTGAATAATGCGCTTTATGTGTCAAAAAGTGTTGCTTCAAAGTGGGAACTCGCCATATAAAATTCATGTCTTCCGTAAGCGCAATGGTAAGCGCAACTCTTGCATTTCTCCCTTACAAACCTGCTTCGCTCGAAGCACAATTTTTTATTGGGATGTTACTGTTGATTTCTACAGAAATTCGTATTGAATTTTTAAATTTCAAACATAAATTTCCAATTGTGGCGTTGCAAATTTTAAAACAAAATATGAATTTCTATAAGTAGAAAGCAATAACAAAATTATAAAATATTTTTGAATTTGTTTTTGCTTTCAATGAAATGTTTGTGCGTTGCGTTTTACGGAATAAGACCCTTAGAGTAATTTTTAGTAAAAAATATCTTTTGAAATGTTTTTATACCAGCAGAAGAATTTAGTCCTTTCACCACCTTCAATTGTATCTTTAGGACTTTATACAACTACAATAAAAAGCTCGCATGTATTTTTGAATGATTACGATTGTTTGTCATAAACGACGGCTTAAGTCAGCTCAGTTTTTTTATACGCAACTTTTCATATGGCAATCAAAAAATTATTGTTTTTATTATCCCCACCATCGAGATATAAATTATTTAGTTAAGATTTAAAAAAAATATGTGCCCTTGTGAAATTCTAAGCTGATTTAGAAAGGTCATAATGTCCTCTAATTTACGACGTATCTGATTTTATGCTGTAGGTAAAACCTTACATTAAATTACAACTACACGCAAAGAAAAAACATGGTTGATACAATCACAATCACAACCTATCATTACTGTTTGTGGTTATGATTGCGTCAAACACGTATTTAGTAGCAATTTATATTCAGACATTTACGTTTATGGCCAGCAATAAAACTAATAAAAAATTTAATATCAAAACATGCTTTGTACATATACAGCCATGTCACAGAGTACAATTGCGTTCGGAAACGGAATTCATTTCGCATTTTTGTGCTTCAGAAAATGACAAAAAGAATTTTCGGAATCAAACCATTTTTGTTTTCGTGAACGGAATGGGAGTTTCTGGATCTGAAAGGCCAAAAAACTAGGTTAAGTTAGGCTCCACTGGCAGCCGTGATTATGCGCAGCTCACGTGGGTCCATTAATTAGTTCCCGTTGTGTTAACATATCACACCGTCTCCCATGGGTCCTATGTTATCTGGCTGCCTCTGGGCGTGCCAGTTATAACCGCAATTAGGTTCCTTAGATGATGTCTGGACAGCTGTAATGCCCGTCGTGTCTTTTTTTCAGTTATGATGGGCCAGATTTTCCTGGTTTCCCCACTTGTAGGTTTATCGTGTCACCTCTGACTGGCAATAAGATGAAACTTGTGCGCTATAAGTTGCTTACTCCTTGGGAGTGAAGTATGCACATTATATGTTGAACCGCCTCGATTCAAGGTGGTACATGCATACGCCAACGAATTCGCCATGAAGTTCCCCTGTATGTCCCCGTGTCCGCGACTCAATTAAGGGTGCCCAGTGAATGTCTCGCCATCTCCTCGTGATGAAAACATTCTCCAGGGATCTTATGGCCGCCTTGCATCGGTAATAATGTGAATATCCCTTCCAGATATTTCACCGTACCGGATGCGTCTCGCGGCTGTGTGGATTACCATTATCTCGGCCTGGATGACACTGCAGTGGTCCGGCAGCCTTATAGGAATGCTCCAGTTTAGCTGCTCGGAGTATATATCAGAACCGACACTGTAACGAATACCACCTTGCGGTGTTGTTCCTTGGAAATGTTAGCCATCTTATGTGCCAACCATGCTCAGTCTGGGGTCTGGTTCTTTTTCCAAGGGAACTAAGCAAAGGATCGTAACATTAAAGTAAAATTTTTAGAAGATAGCCATAGTCAAAATAATAATTTAAGAAACTATAATTAAACTATTCAAGATCTGTTTTAGCGATTTGCTTGTTTTGGCAATGTTTAATGATGCTTGATATATTGAAATATCATCACCACCTAACTTGGTTTTGGCCTATTTCCGTTCCATACCTTTCATGAAATTTAATAACTAGTTAATTTAATATTCCATTGTTAAATTATATTTATTAATAATCAATTTTAATAACTAAAATAATGACCATTGGGAAAATACAGGTGTATATGTAACGGGTAAAAATTGTTTTTTTTTTAATCAAATTTGAAAGTATGTATGTTATTATTTAAAATAAAAGTATGTATAATAGCTAGTTGATGAGGTGAGCATATAAGCATACATATCGCACTCGTTCAACAATACTGTATTAACTCAAAATTTTTATTTTTTCACTTTTTTGAAAAAATGGATACGTAATATTCATATCTACCCACTGTAAAAATATTGTGCAATTTTGTCCACTTTTTTGTAATGAAACGGCTGCTTTAAAAATTCTTTTTCATATGCCTGTAATGTTAAATTGAAAATTGTTTTGCTGCTACTGAAAATTTTTAAATTTTGAGTTAATACAGTATTGTTGAACGGGTGCGATATGTATTTTTTAAATATTTTATATCTTTGTAATAAAAACAACTTTTCATCTTTCATATTTGTTATCTCGGTAATTATTAGATTGTTTATACTCTAAGATATTATAATTAATAATAAACATACTATTTTAAAACTCACCATCAGCGCTACCATTATGCAACTAAAGTCGCATTTTTACCCCTTTTTGACTGTAGTGCCACTTTTTTGGCCCCTTAGTTTTAAATCCCCTTTTGTATCATTTTTTTAGGTTTTTGTGCCCTTTTTGAACCAAATATTTTTTATACTGGCAATATTATATTACTTATCATGGAAACCAGGGGAGCTAATCTCTATTGCGATGCGAAAGAAAATTGTAGCAAATCTAGCGATTGGTACTCTTTAATACGTTTGCGCATGTGTCTTTCGCATCTTTTAATTTTTTTCTTTTCTAACTCATCACTTTATTTTATTTAAATTTTTCAATATCAAATATTTTCACACACTTTGGCATTTTGCGAAAGTGATAGAGAGTATCAAATTGGCATTTCGCTTTCGAATCGAAATTGTTTTCACATCGCATTAGAGAGTAGACTCCCAGAAATATGCACTACAAAACTCGTTTTATACGCATTAAATATGCAGTTAAAACTTGAAAATATGCCCTAAAATTTGTTAAAAATATGCCCCAAAAAATCAAAAATTGCTAATTTGAAAAAAAAATTTTCCACAATTTAATAACAGTTTCAATTAATAAAAATAATCCTTAAATTATAATCGGTAAATCCCAAACACAATAGTATTTAAAGAAGAGTTTTCGAGATTTTACCCTATTTGGAACGAATATTATCTAGATATTAACATCAATAAAAGATCTTTTGTCTGAAAGAGATTTTAGGGCCGGTAACTAAATTTATTAATGTTAACATTTTAAAGGAAGTTAAAGATATTTATTGATGAGAGCTTTGGGCAAATGTGAACCGATTCAAAAAGAATTTAATTTACAGTAAAATATTTTTGGAGCGAATTTAATTTAATCTAAATACCAAATAAATTAAATAGTTTATGGACACAAAGAGTCTAATTTGGAAAAAAGTTTTTATTTACATAGACTTCACCCTTGATCAAATTGTCTGAAAGATTGCAAATTGTGGTTTGCGCACAAGGTTAACATAGACAGACAACTAGCCAGATGGACGGATGGACATCGTTATATCACTTCAAAAAGTGATTCTGTGTCGATATACTAAAATATTGGTCCAGATTTCTGTTTTAAAGTTGCTCCTTTTTTTCTCAGAATTCCCCTTTTTGTGACACTTTATTTTTCAAAATCCCCTTTTTGTGTCCCTTTTTGAAAATGTTTAACGGTAACGCTGCTCACCATACTTTGGTTCCAATTTGGAGTGCTTATATTTTTAAAGATCTTAGAGTAAAAGCAAGTCTGAATTCACACGTTTCATCTTTTGATGCTCAACTTCTTTTCAATTCCCTTTTAAAGATGCCAATATATTCACACGCAGCAATCGGTTTTAACTTTTTCCGGCACAAAACAACAACAATTTCATGCAGCCATCGTTGTGCATATACCAACGAATCTCCGTACTAACCCTCTTTCTTCTTCTGTCTACACTCAAAATGATGAAACGTGTGAAAGCACACTAACAACACTCGAATTTGTATCTATGAGAGTTATATATGAGAGTTATATATGAGAGTTAACAGATTATAATTTTTTTTAAAAGTAATGATGTTATAGAATACAGTTGTTAAGACATAAAATTTAATCAAAAATTTAATAATAATAATAACATCGTTATTATTTAGGTTGGTAAATTAGTGATCCTTGCTATTACGAATATCAATATGTTTGCTCCAGGTACTCAAACAACATTTGCAATACGTATAAAGTAATTGCAATAAAACATTAAATAAATGGTAGCAGAACGTTAGACTAATATTAAGTTTACAACCATCCGTGAAACAAAAAAAAATAATATCTAATTGGTATTTTTAAAGAAAAACTTTATCACTTCACTGATTCAGAGCCAGTTTTCGAAAACAGCGAACAAATCATGGGAACCGCCTTCCGAAATAATTTAGTCCATATAACTTAGGAATCAATACCATGCAAACAGCACAAGAATTCCCTCATATGCAAAAATGTCTTTATTAATAAATTTAGTGTATTTAAATCTTCACTTGTCCACTATATCTATTAGTTTTCTTGTTTAATTAAAATGTCCATTACAATATATTTTAAATATATACGAAATTTTATTTTTCTTTTTGATATTTTATTAATGTATTTTTGAATGAATAAATAATTTTTTTTTTTAAAAATCAAAAAAAAAATTTTCTTTCCTGTACTTTTCAAAATTTTTTTTTAAGTCCCCTTGCCAAAAAATTTTTCTTTTTTACATTTCATTCCAAATTGGTATGTTTTTTTTTTCAAAGGTATCATATTTTTATCGCCCTTGATTTACGGATAAATATAAAAAAAAAATAAAATAATTTTGTAGGTCATCATAGTGGACCGTAGAATAGAATGGGTTTAATGACACATTCGTATAACCAGTATACATTCCTCGGGTTAATTCCCCAGTTTAGTCCAATGGCCCTTTTGCAGTAATATAATGCAGTTACCGCCTTATTAGTCCTGGAAATGGTGTTCATCCTCCAGTTCAGTTTGCTGTCCAATTTCTTGAATTGTCTTGAAGTGTGTGAGAAATGAATATGAAAATATTGTCGTTCCACAAAATCCTTAATAAAAACTTTATTTTTCATCCGATTAATTACGCTTAAAATGTTGGTAATGAAATATACTATTTGGGTAAAAAATAAAACATTCCAGATATTTACTATTACGTAGAAAAAAACGAAATAAAAATGAAAACTTTTGAAAAAAAACGTAAACAATAGGCAAATTTTGGTACTATAACTCAGCCATTTCTTATCAGATAGAAATTTGTAGCATATCGGCGGAAAAGGCATTAAATTACCTCTCCAACGGAGACATTTATTTCGATCAGACTTTTCGGTTGGGCTCCACAAGGGTTTGAGTGGGACCATACATCGAAAAACACATAAGTACCGTTATCTAAAAAACGGTACTTAAGAAAAAAAAAATTACAGCGCTTTGCGTGTTCAGGAGGTCCCAATTAACTTATCTAGGCATGTGGCGTTCTTGGTATTTTTCCAAATTAAAAATTTGTAAAGCAGTGTTATTCAGATATTGCAAATTTTCAACACTTAGCCAAAATTTAACCTCAAAATTGTCAAAAAGTCGTGTAAAATTTTATTAGTTCATAATTTTTTTTTATAATTTTATGTAATTCGTTATGTATTCGTTATTCCATGAAAATTTATATACTACTAAAATCACAGAATTTTCATAATTTTAAAAACTTATTTACCACGAGTTTTGAATTTTCCAAAACTTTTTTAACTTCACCTGTTACTAAATAGAAAATTAATTTTCCTCTAAAATTAAAAATTGAAAAAAAATACCTACACTGCTTAATAAATTTCTTTTACTGCTATTATTAAATAAAATTTAAAGAAATTTATTAAAATGTTATTAACTAAAAACTTTAAAATTTTATACTAAATCATAAACTCTAACTAAAACATTCAATAATATATGTAATCTTAATTCCTTCGTAGATTTACATCATTATTTTATAATACCTATATTTTATAAAAATTGTTTTTTTTTAATTAATTTAATTATTAAGCGCTATGCATTTGTTTTGATCAATGAATTTTTGCATGTGCCCGCTTACAACTACAATTCGAGTCAGAAAGAACCCAACCAATTGTAGGGGAATGTAAGAAAAGATAAACTCACTGTTTATTGTTGGTGTTTTTGTTTTGGCTTTGATATTGTTACAAGTAAGACTTTTAGTGTTTGTAATTCTTATTCGCTTTAGGGTTTTATTTGTATAATATTTTTGGCCTTTCTAAAATCTTCGGAAAAGGTTTCCTGATGAGCTGGCCTAAGCAACCAGTGAAATGCGCATAGAAGCTAGCTTTCCCTCAACAATAAATTTCAGTGTATTTATCAAATATGAAAAACTGGGAATTTAGCACGTCATACGGAAATCGTATTAATAATAAAAATTTGTATTCCCGAAAATAACTTTGAGAATTTTTTTTTATTTTGTTTTACAAAATTCTTATTTCTTGTGTCTTTTTTTAATAAAATTCATTCATTATTTTTTTACTAAAATGAAACTCTAAATTCTTTAAATTGCATGGAAGGATTGTTCGGAAGGGAAAGATAAAATTATGTATATACGTAAAGTAATGTTTATGTTATAGGGACAGATTTAAAAATTATGAGTAACAGTTCTGTCGAGGTGTTTAGAATATTATTCGCTGGGAGGTAAAAAATTGTACCTTAGAGCGTCTCGCCATATAGGCAAGAAAAAAAAAGTTCGCCGTACACCACCGAATACGAAGTAATGTTGTAAGACATTTTCAAAAAAAATTTTTTTAATTTTTTTTGCCGAAAGTAGGGGTCGCCAAAATACATTTTTCGTTATATCTTCGGCATTTGCAGTCGGATCTCAAAGTGTGATATATCGATGTTTTTGTTTCAAAGAGACCAATGTTTTGCTTTAATAGTCAATGGTATTTTGTATCCCGTTCTAGTATTTACCCACCAGATCTCATTTTCTACCACCCTAATGTACCACCCTAATAGCAGAAAATTAAAGCCCGCAAAAAATCATTAAACTTTTGTTAAAGAAGTTTTTCGATAGTTCCAACAGAAGTGTTAAAAAAATATAATTTATGTTTTTTGCCGAATGTAGGGGTTGACTTTTTAAACAGTTATCATATATTCGGTATTCACAGTCGGATTTTATAGTATTATATATCGATGTTTTTGCCTAGTATCTTCTTTTTTAAATAGTGATACATTCTTTTCGAACTTACCATAATATCTGTACCAATACAATAAAAATTCAAAGATCTGTGTATATTAAAACAATTTTATTTAATCATATTTTGAAATGACCCAAGTTGGCTATATTTTGCACGGCTTTCGAGCTTGGAAAAAATGTGGCCTAGGCGTTGCTCATCGGTAAGAGCCATGGCAGACTCATGTACTACATGAACAAAACGCTCGGTGTTTTGAGAATGGCACGGATATTCTGTGAAATTAATTAAGGTTAGTCAACAAAACTATCAAACAAAGTTGTTTTTCTTGTGCTACCTGGTATCTCGATTATTTCTTTTGAAAACTGTAATGCTTCCAGCTGGTCTTGCATATAGAACTGCAAGCACGGCGGCTCAGTCAATTCAAATTTGGTCCAATTGATCATATGGTAATATGAGTCACTTTCGAAGTCTATGAAATTTTTAACTTGTGCACCGTACATTTGACGAATGCCTACTGCTGCTTCATTTCGCGCAGACAAAATCTTGTTATAGCCGTCTGAACGTACTAGCGGATCTTGGTCCGTTATCATCGATAACAATACATTCTCGGGGTGGAAAAAGTACGCGTTATTTTCTATCGACGGACGAAGTATCTGTTGAACATCTTCTGGCAATTGACGAATCCAAGATATATATTTAAAAACGTGGCGGCTTCCGTGAATTGCAAGTGGTTGGCTTTTCACAAGAAACCAAAATGGCGCGTAAACTTTCATAACAAACTCAGCCAGTTTTTTCAATATAACTGGGGGTTTAGCGCACAGAAGATGTAAAAAGAAATTAATAACATCACCCTTAGTTGGTAATTTAGTGTTGTTTAATTCACTGATAGTAAAAGACATTTTTTAGTTTATTTAAATTAATTCTTGACACGACACGATTAAATATTGATAATTCCAACAGATATTTCATGGATAATACAAAAATAAATAAACTATGAGAGTAATAACGGTACTACTTCCATTATTAGAGGATTTAAACTAACTCGAATTTACTTAATCTCCCGTTAACGTCTAACCGAAAGATGGATTTCCGGGTATAAAATTTTGCACGAAAAATTTCAAATCAATTTCAAATCAATTTAAAATCACATTTCCTAGGCTCGACAAAAAACATGAATTTTTTTCTTATAGATCTACCGGAATTATGGAAATATTTCATAAGAACAGCCTTAACTTTTAGAACGGTTATATTGAGGTCAATGAATATTAAAGATGACCATTGGCCTCCTCGAGACAAAAACATCGATATATCGCACTGTGAGATCCGACAGTAAATACAGAAAATCTGACAAAAATACTCAAAAAGGTAACCCCTACATTCGGCAAAAAACATAAATTGTATTTTTTAACAGTTCTGTTGGAAATATCGAAAAACTTCTTTAACAAAAGTTTAATGATTTTTTGGGGGCTTTAATTTTCTGACAATAGGGTGGTACATTAGGGTGGTAGAAACTGAGATCTGGTAGGTAAATACTAGAATGAGATATTTGAGGTTAATGACTATTAAATCAAAATATTGGCCTCCTCAAGACGAAAACATCGATATATCACACTTTGAGATAGGACTATAAATGTCGAAGATATAACGAAAAATGTGGTTTGGCGACCCCTACTTTCGGCAAAAAAAATTAAAAAATTTTTTTTCAAAACTGCCTTGCAACAATACTTTATATTCTGTGGTGTACGGCGAACTTTTTTTTTCGAAACGCCCTATTGTACCTACATGACGTGTCATCTTGTCATAGTTTAAGTAGTCTATTTTCTTATTAACTTATTAAAAACGTTTGATTATTTTCTTCTTTTTTTATTTGCTTACTCTACGTTATTTGAATAGACATGAAGAGTATGTTATATGATTACGCGCGAAATAAAAGGGTTAAGAACCAAAAATATCTTATATGAGCTAGCCATTAACCATTTTGTTCTCTATCTCGGTATAATTTTAGTTATCCATAATTTTAACAATTTGTATTATTGTTTTATCATACCACCGCGTAACAATACATAGTAAGGGGTACTTCAAGTTGTATGTAAGGAAACAATTCACAACAATTAAAACAGGGAAACCGAAAACGTTAGCCTAGACAAATAAGAATTTCGTATTTTCTGACAGTTAAAGTTAGATGACTTGTTTATATAAGGACACGCGCTGCATAATATTAAAATGAATGGTGAAATAGAATTCGCTGATAAGCCAGCAGCTTTAGAACTCCCCCAAAACAGGCTAAAATAATAGAAGATGGCGGCTAAAAATGGATGATAGAGCCATTTTCTGGAAACGAATACCAAGTCGAACATACATATTTAGCTAAAATCAAGAAAACCGCTAGCTAGTTTCATGTAGCTAAAGATCGTGTTACCTTTTTTCTGCTTTACTGTTTCCGTAAATTGGATGTTAAATCCATATTTGTAAATCGAGCTCTAAAACCACGGCCGATGTAAGGCCTTAATATAAGCTCATCATCCCTTTACTGAGCAGCTAATAAAAGGCCTGGTTAACAACTAAGCTTTTAACCGAATGGTTTCATAAATAAATATTTTGTACAGTAAGTTCGACACTACAGTAGTGAAAAAAGGCCTTAATTTCACATTAAGATTATCTAAATGGCATATTTGATTTTTTCCGCTGGATAAAGACATTATTGCACCTTCAAAGTGGAAGAATATGTGTTTTCTGGACTGCATCAATATGGTGTTTTTTGCTATTGTTTTTTTATAAAATAAAATATTTGTAAAAGCATCATGAAATTGAATTACATATTTATCGTATTTTAAGCTGATATTTAATTCGTTCGTAGAGCCTCATTTTATATGGATACTCCATTTTTTACATGATATTTTTTTACGAGAACAGAATAAAGTGTATATGTGACATACACTACATTATAGCAATTTTTGATAATTGAAAAGGGAAAAAACTATCAAAAAGGCAAATCGTTAATTTTGGATCTAGAAACATAAAATCAAACAATCAAGGTCCTGAGTGAATGGGAATCTGTAAGAGGGAAACTTAAAATTAAACAAGCAATGTCATGAGAGGAGGGAACTTTTTTTTGTCCTGTTTGGTTTTTCATCTGGTATTTTGAAATGTCGTTAGTATTGGACCTAGAAACATAAAATTAAACTCGCAAGGTCTTAAGTAATTTAGAATCTGTAAGAGGAGCTTCTTGGTATTTTTTGTTCTACAACTGATACTATTTACATGTTGGTTAGTATTGGACCTAGAAAAATTTAATTATACATGCAAGGTTCTAAATGAATGAGATGCTGTAAGGGGGAGCTGTATGGTACTTTTTCTTTATACAACCGTTACTTTTTTTAATATTCGTTAATAATGGACCTACAAATATAAAATTACAAATTCAATGACCTGGGTGGATGAGAATTTACTTTTTTCCAAGAATTTTTCTCCATCAAGTTATCTACAATCCCAACGCATAAGGGCATTAATCAATCCGCTAAGACGAAATTTTTGGAAATTCGAATGTTTTGGGGGTAAAAACGGGTAAACTCGCTAACAATATATCTTCTAATCTAACAGAGATACAAAAAAATTATTCCTTATCGTTGTTCAAAAAAATAAGCAGACCGATTTTTGGTCTAAGATCAACGTGCAGAGTTGCAATTTTTGTTACAGCGATTCTTGGGGGTAATAAAAACAAATTCAATACTTATCGTTGCTTGTTAGAAAATTACACGGACAATTGTCTGATAATTTTTTTTTAATTTGGCTCTTTTGGGAAGTTAAGGGGTAAAACATGTAAATTCTAGTGTTAGTATGTATGTATACTGTTGTTAATATTTGTGGTTATTTAGATTTGAATGGTATGTATGTTGTACACTGGAATAAATATGTATATTACTTATATGCCCTTTAGTTTAATTTACAGAACTTTAAAAATCATAAGTAACATATTGTAAAAGATACATACTATATTGAAAATCCTCCCCAAATTACCTCTCAGACATTAACGAAACAATGTTATACTGTATTTAAAGTTCAAATTTTGCTACGATTTTTTTTTCAACATTTAATTTAATTAAAAATAATTATGATAAATCACTTTTTGAAAGGAAACTTAAAAAAAACTTTTGCATTCGAGAACAATGTCGATGAGTATTTATTTTTAATAAATAAAATGCAATATTCAATCAATTAGTTTTGTGCGTGTTTCGAAAGCTTGTAAATGAAGTTACATGAAGGATGTGTAAATAAAATGCAAAGAAATCAATTTAATTTTTTTTACATGGTAAGTAAGGAAAAACGCTCTTGGTCACCACATACCACAAAGGAGTACATAACTTAAATTATAGTCGAAATCTTTATTTCTGACTAGAGTTACCACTTTCTGTATAATAGTACAAAAACTGTACTATATCAACATGTTTGTACAATTTTTTTAGCATTATGTATGTGTACCATATTTGTACTTTTTTACTATGAATTTTAGCTTGAAAATTGCCTTCTTAATAAATTCTTTATGATTTCATTGGGCAATACTGGTGCATCGTTCTTAACAAGTTTAGAAATTGTAAAAAATTCCTTTTGTGATTACCATTTCCCAACTATTGTATAGAAAGAGGCTTTAGTTCTCTAAATAATAGTAAAACAGATTCCATGAACAAAAAGTCAATAGATACAATTCTATTTTTAACTTTTACGAAAGAGGTTGTTGAAAATTGTTTATTCTATGAAAGTTTTCTTTAAGAAAGTATATTGGTAAGAAATAATGAGAACATGCTATTCTTCGATCTTCTCTCAACAATTTACTCTGGCTTTCTCAAAAGAAAACTCTCATAGTATCAATCTGGCCATCTACCTAGAATTTTTTAAATTTTACAGGAAAAGGAAACGAGTTTATTAAAATATATAGTAGTTTTGTTATCTTTGGTCTATTACACTGGGAAATGCATTACCGGGGAAAGTTATATCGGTAAAAAGAAGTTATACGTGTCCCGGCGTTTCGCTAGGTCACGTCTAGGAATCGAGATATATCAATTTGAAAAATGGGCGAAAAAACATCAACATTTTTATAAAACCCTAACTTGCTTTTTTTTACCCTATTTTTGTTTTAAAAATTTCAGAATTTTACATACATATACATATGTATATAATTTATTTGAAAGCTATGCATATAATGAATAAAATAAGCCATTAATCATGAAAATAATTATTCATCAGAATTCATTAAAATTTTTATTTACAGTACGTATGTATACAGAAATTTCATGAAAGTAGTGTAAATGCAGTGTTACATTAAAAAAATCAAATTTTGCGATTTACTGCGCATTTTTCTAAACAATAATCTTAAGAAAACTAAATTTAGCGAATTTCGCCAAATTTCGCTGTATAATTGGCAGCGAAGATGAAAAAAAAATCTGACAACCCTGATTAATACGGAGATACTATATGCAATGTCAGAAAAAACTTTTGCTTCGCGTTGCGAGAGAGAGTCGCTTTGACATCCAAGATGAAATATTCATAGTTATACGAAACATGTCACATAAAGTACTTTTAACGTAGAGCCAAGCGAAAAGTAAGGCAACTCTCATCTTTATGCGCGCTTTGACAGTCTGCTAGTATAATTTTTTTATTTAAGTATTTTAAAAGCAATTTGTGTGTTGTCAAAGTGTTTATTGCGATATACAATTTTTGCGTTACGCTGTTCTGTCAAAGTTGGAAACATCACGCAAAGCGATGAAGTTTTATCTGACATGGCCCTAAAACAAGTGGCACTTTCTAAGTGCACTTGCATGCAAATATGTACATGTTTACATAGTTAATTTATTCGTAATAAATACATAAGCTTACCACGCATTACTAGAAAAAAGGTTTTATATTAGCTTAGGCTGGGATTTTAATAAAACAGAATGTAAAAAACGTTTGTCTACATTTAGTAAAAGTATCAAAAAGTGGCAAGAATTACAAAAAGATCGCATTTGGGTGTATTTTGTAAAATTATCAAAATAGTATCTAATCAGTCGAAAAAGTGGCAAATTGCTAAAGGTAGCACCAACGATAACGCTGGTTACATTAGATTTTTTGACAATCGCAATAAAACTCATTAGATTTCTATCTCACAAAGTATTATGAAATACGTTAGACTTATGTGATAGTGTAAACTAGCCTATAGCAACATACATAAACATTGTTTACCTTTTAGGAAATGCTACATACATCACGTACAAAATTGCTATGCAAAAATGTTTTAACATTTTAATTACTATAAGCTGCAGGCGCTCCCAAAAAATACCATTTTTTTCATTTCCACTTTAAGCGATGATGTTTAAAAATGTCGTAAAAACAAACAGAAAAATAAAATTATTTGCGATATAAATCAGTTTTTACATAAATTTCAAACACAATACAAATCAAAAAATTGGCAAATTTATACAGCTGTTAAAACACAGGCTTAACTACTTGTGCATACATAAAAAGTATGTCTTGCACAGTGGGTAATTTTCAAAATATATTTTAAACCACTGCAATCCTTTTTATTCTTTTTAATTCCCTGTAAAATATAAGTATGTGTGTGAATTGTATCTAAAAATATTAATAAGCTTGCAAAGGATTAAATTTATTGTATTAAATTTGGATAATTCCTTTAATCCAACTGTTCAATGCAAATATTTTTAATCTGTATAAAATGTTGAGAAAAGTGCACCCTAAAAATAAATTCAACAAAATTTTACACTCAAATTCACACAGATTCTCTCAATTTCAGACCCGAACCAGCACCAACAAAAGATTTATTTTTTTTTTCTATTTTTATTTTTTTGCATGAAAACACAATTGTCAAGTATTTACAACAACAACTAGAATTGTGATGACATTTACACCAGAAAATAAATTAAAATTCCATTTAAGTGTTTAGAGTATTATAAAAGGCCTGGGAGGGACAGAAATCCTAAAAAAAATTATTCAGACAGAAATTAAATAAAAAAAATTTTGTTTATAAAAAAGAAGCAGAATTTTAATAATAAAACACAATTAAAGTAAAAAAGAAAATAGGAGTCCAAACATTAGGGTCATAACCTCTAAATATAAATGTTGGCAGACTATGGCCAGATAATTTATTATACCCTACAGGGTAAAAGGATAAAAGATAGTAACTAAAAACAAACGTTACTAGTAAAGTTTGGGCAATTTTTGTAGCTGGCGTCCATGTGAAAACAATTGTCGTGAACTCTCGTTGTTGACGAAAGGTTTATGCGTTCATAAAAGTTTATGCTTTGCCAAAAAAGGCACATGCTTCAATTATTAAACTCGATTCATGTTTTACCTTGCCTGATTTCAATGATATACCGGTGTAGAGATTTGGATTAAAAATTTCGTTCATTATCTTTTTTGGAGTCAAGGACTAGGCTTATTTAAACTTATTGCAACATGTACCTAATTTGAGCCAGCCCCTTTACAAAATGCTTCTTGTAATATGCAAGTTACAGATCACAATTTTGAATATACTTTGACGAAATTTAAAAGTTTTTTTTCAGTTTTGAGATTATTTTTTTATTTATGTATATTAATAAAGTTTGCAGTATTAACGTGTACTTTCTTCCAGTAGTGGTGAAATATATGCTCTAATTGACTTATTGACTATGTCACTACTAACAAGCTTACGGGGGCACCCAGTCATGAAACTAATCCCATTTAAATTGTTGGGAGTCGTTCTATAATTTCGCTGAGCC